>JARHVA010002952.1:1465000-1497500 GCA_037957365.1 Torreya grandis | reverse complement strand
CGATAATTAAAACCTATCTTTGTAAGAATCTTATTTATATTTGTGGTAAAAGAACATATAATATAATGGAGAAAAAAATATGATCTGGGATAAGTGACCATGGATTTTGAGTGGGGTGGAATCATGTTTTACACTATTTTACTTTACAAAATCTAATTTACTAAAATAGATAATTAAGCAATTACATCCCTTCTTATGTAACTTGCACCTTTAGGGTAACCACTAATTTTAATACAAATATATATATTGAAGGTAAATAATATAATTATAGCCCTTTTGGTGTAACTTGTACCTTAGGTCAAGATCTAATATATATATTAGAAACAATACTAAGACACAAAAATTAGACCTACGACAAATGAAAGCAATTATACAACCCTCCACCAAACACACCTCATAATGAAAAAAATATATTAAAAAAATTAGAAGATTTGCTTTGTAACAAACATGAACTTTAATTTTAACAGTGGGAGAGGGAAGGGAGCTACATATTAAGGTACATGCCTTGGATCAATTAGAATCATTTGTGAACCATCAATAGGGGTACAAGATCAGAGGGTGGACATTCATTCTCACCTCCCATCTCCCACCTCCGTGATTATCTATTTATATTAAAAACTAATATCATTACAAATATATCTTTCATTTATCATCAATTTGAATAGGAATCTAGGGTGAGAGGGTTTATGTTTCTTTGGTTTGATCACACCACCATTTTACATGGATGTTATGTTTTAATGCCTTTCTACATGCCTATGGTTTTATTATGTGTTATTTATTAGTCTTGCCTTTTTTTATCTTCTCTTTATTAGATATGTCAATTGTTGGATTATTAAAATGATGTATGATTTCCACTAACAAAGGATATCATATGATTATTGTGCAGTTGCTTTGAATTTAAGACTTTACCAATGCTATCAAATTAGCTGTACTAAATTGGCATCTATGCATGAATTGAATCCACTATAGGAATACACATTATCCTTAGTTGTGAAGATCATGTTTATCTAATATTTAACCAATTATCCATAAAATCTGCCCATAGTGTTTAAATATTTGAAGGAATGGGAATACCATGGAGATTCAACCCTAAAGAAGGAAGCTCAAAATGTACCAGATCACATGTAAAAAAAAGAAAATAAATAAATGTTGGTTATTTTCTCTAGACATTATATAAATAATTATGGATTGTGGAATCTTTCAATATCAAGCTTTTAAGTATTCAAAATGTTGAGAATATTTAGTTAAATGCCACAAAAAAGGAATTCTCAGTGTGATTAAATTAAATTTGTGTTCTTATTTTCTTTCATTACTCATAGTGTATAAATGAAAGAAATGCATAAAAAAAATTAAAAAAAATATCGGTCTAAAAGGTGAACATCTGTGTGAGGGAGGGAGCACAGTTGCTAATCAAATACTCAAACATTCAAATAGTGACTTGCTATTAGCTTTTTAACAATTTAGCAAGTAAATAAATTTAGTCTTAATGTGAATAGATTCTCATCACATGTAACTTTGTTGGTGTATGATATCTATTATTCCATTTATTTTTTAAATGGATTAACCCTAAACATTTATCTTCATCTTACTTAGGTGTGATAAAGAGATTAAGTGGGTGAGAGGGTGAGTTTGACTTAGAGTACCATTTGGAGTTCAATTGAGTGCCATTGTGAGTTCTCTTATGAGTTCTATAATGAGATATGCTTAGTCCCATGATGAGTTATCTTGTGCGTTAACTCCCCTTACTCCATATATATATATATATATATATATATATATATATATATATATATATATATATATATATATTCCTCTTCACCTGTCTATTGTAATAGAGATTAAATTGGAAAGTAATGTTTTTTAATACATCAGGGAATTATTTCACATCCTCTTGCATATTTCTGAATACAAGCAGGATCATTATTACAGAATTTTTGTGTGCTTATTATACCATAAGCTCACCTATTAGACTATTTTGACATGGTATCAGAGCTCTAAGTTGTGATAATGGCCATCAATTTTTCTCTTTGATTTTTATTTTGTATCTTTTGAATTAGTTAAGATGAATTTACATATTATTTAGATTGGTATTTTCATATTTGTGTATTAGCATAGAAGGGTTTGTTTTAGATCTAAAAATCATACATTCCATGAAAAGGTGGAGATAGCAAGGAGTATTAGTTTGTTGGTGCCATTTTGACATTGATTTCCTCCAACCAAGCATTGACATATAGATCTATTAATTTTTTAGGCACTCATATATCATTACTTGGCTTGCTTTGGGTCATTCAGCGTTCCTCTCTGTCACACATCCTAGTTTCATATTTGTACGACCTTGTGGGAGATTTCCACAACCTCTTAAATTCCTCCTACACTATCTAATATTGTTAATAGTTTCAAATGTGTGCCTTGCAAATCCATTTAAGACAGCCCATAGGCTCATTCCAATCTTTGGTTCAAGCTTCTTAGACTTTCACATTGCCTACCTCTAGTTCAATGGTTTTTTTGAGCTTCCATTGATTTTGGGGGTTTTTGCATGCATTTCATGTCCTAATAATGGGAATAAAGCTTAGTTTCCCACTCTAGCTTTGGTATCATCCTCCATTTCTATGTTGGGAAACAAGTTCAAAACTGAGGTGTTTTAAAATGAAGGCATTTTGATCAGCATAGAGGTTGTAATAAAGGAATTTTGGTCAAATATAAAGCATAACTTATATCCTACAGAATATTTTGCTCTATGGTGTTTTTTGGGATTGTGTCCTCAATTATTTATGGTGTCATTTTGTTTGATAGAATTTCTTCCTTGACGACATTTACATTTGGTCTAATTCTCTACTTGAGACCTACATGGGAGATTTTCAATGGCCTTGACTTCCATTGTTGCATTCTTACTATTTTTTTGGCACTCCAAAACTGAAAATATTTACCTCCAACATGGTCCATTCAATTTTGGCCATCTTAATTTGCTTCATATCTATATTTTCCTAGACCTATGGTAGTCTGACAACTCCTCTAATGAAAATTTTCTTTCATGCTTTTCTAATTTGTAGACCTAAAAATTAATGGTGATGCCTAGTTTATTCTAGTGAGATCATATATACCTATGCATGCATAATGGATATGCTTCTCTATGATCTCCTTTTAAGTCAAAAACCCCAAAAAATTGACCCAAGAGTTTTTCAAAAAACATGTTATTTTTAATCTTTTTTTAAGTAGTTGTTTTTTCATTTCTAAAAATATTAAAAATTAAAGCATGTTTTAATTTTATTTAAAATAGCTTTGTACTTTTTAAAAATTCAAACACCTTCTAAAATCTTTTTTAAAGTGCACGTAGGGGTGTGTGGGAAGTGTGGTTTTAAATTTAGTTGACTTGAGGAGGACCATAGTTCCATGTCTTATCTAATGAGTGGTCACAAGGCATGTTTGGTGTTTAAACCCTTCAAGCAGTTAATTGAAAAATTAATTTAATAGGCTATTAATGAGGGGAAATCAATTATGTAATAACTTTTGATTGATAGCTCAAAATTGAGCATCCTCTCTTGTAAAAGTTCATATTTTTTAATTTTGCATTGGACCCATTTATATTGTAAAATACACTAAAGTTATATAGTGTCATTTTTTGGAGGTTACCTATGTTATAGGCCCTATGATTTATGTATTGTATCTCATACACTGATTGATCACATATGGATGCATTTTTGACTATGCTTGACATCCCTATTTTTAGCATGCACTATTTTTATTGATTCATACACCATTTTCTCACTTGGATGCATTTTTGACAGTGTCTAACATCCTATTCATGAGCATGCAAAATCATAGAATCACAACAGATTATTTTTTGCAATATTTTACTTCATTGGTGTCTTCTCTTAGTCATGATGACTCCATTTGAGAGACTCCAAAGGAGGAAGTTTGAGTCTACACAAGTGGTCCTTCTTGTGAAGACCAACTATGCTTCATGTCATGTGTACATGGAATGTTCACTCTCAGATCAGGGAATTATTCCATTCTTATATGGATAGGTTCTTACTCCCATTGAACCAGGTTAATATGATGACTTATCCAACTTTTGTGACTATTTATAATGTCACTTATTGATACACATTTCATGGTATCTACACCACCATGTGGATCACATAGAGTGTCCCTTCATTATTTAGATCACTCTTCAAAATCTTATTAAGGATCCTATTATGACCTACATCACACCTCTGCCTCCTCTTTTTATTGTCTCTTCTGAGACTATTTTACTCTCTCCTACTTTTATTTCTTATGATGAAACATCCATGGTGTATAATGCTCTTCCTTTTGTTGAACCCCCACTACAAGATGACATTTTTCCATACCTTAATTGTCTCATTACAAATTCTACATCCATTTTTATGTAGATTGTTGCTCTTCCAGATCCTTCAGAGACTTACATTTCAAAGGAATTTACTAATTTTAGTGAGAGTATACACATTGAGAGTATTGATGACTCATATGTTCCTATGGACATTCATCTTGTTAATTTGAGTGCTTCATTTACAAATTAGTCTTCAGTTTTGATGGTTGTTAAACCTTTCTTTCCTCTTCCCATGGTCATTCCTTTAGTGGATGTTTCATGCCATTATTCTTCTTTCGATGTAACTAGGGTACTTATAAACCCTCTTGTTCTCTCCTCTTCATTAAATGCTTCCTTATTGCCATCTTCTACAGTTAATCTCATTATTCTAGATCAAACTTTATCACATTTGAGCACTAACAATGAGACTTTTGAACATTTTATAGAGATCTACATCATGAGTCCTATATGCATTCCATTTGAGTTGGAATTCAATAGTTTTTTAGCTTGGGGTTTCTTTCTTCTGAAAGGAAGAGACAAAATGTGTTTCTTAAGTACCTACTAGAACATTTTTCATGTGACATTTTTCATTTACCTTCACTTTCTTCTTTGGGGAGGCACACATCCTTAATATTTTTTAGGACACTAGGATCATCGCTATGTACTTGGGTACCTCATCGGGCCTTCTTTCTAGGACCTAATTATCCAACCCACTTAAGCTATGCTAGAGGGAGGGATGTAGGCTTTATAGTCCTACCTTGTCTTTTTTGTCTCTCTTTTGGTTTATTATTTTGTTGGGAAATCAAGAACAACAAACAGCTCTGATTCCACTTGTTAGGATCTTGCTCTTCCAATAAGAGCACAATATGATTACCTTGTATAAGCAAATAAACACAGAATTATACCAGATTGAATAAGTAACTAGAATTCACACATAGCACAAAATATGAGAGACAATACACACACTTGTATTAATACTCATACAGAAATAAAATATAATAAAGAAGATGCCACTTCTTCTCCACACCTCTCAGAGGATTCCCACACCTCAAGTGTACAGCTATTCTCAATCAAGAGTTCACTCTCTTACCAAAACGGTCCCAACACACAACTCACACACAGAATTGGTGTTCACCTCTCCAACTAGTCAGTAATAACACTGCCAGTATACCAAGCACTCAAAGTACTTCAAGTAGATCTCCCATGAACCTGCAATAACTTGCAACTCAACAGACCTTACTTACCATGTAGATCTTCTGTGATCTTACACTTGTGGAAGGAACTCCCTTGCCTTCCTTGCTTTACACTCTGAAGAATCTCTTCCTTGAATCCTTGATTCTTAATTACAATACAGCCCATGAGTCTATTAAATATATCCCATGCATACAATAATTAGACACATAATTACAATAATTAGAAACGCAGCTCGAGACTATAATTATCCCTTAACATGCAAACACTCAGTTCGTTAACGAACTGTTCGTGAAACTGGCAATTCTAGAACCACATAGGTGACTGACATCGGTCCCTGTCTGCCTGGAGGTGACCGACATTAGCCAACCTCCTGTCGATATCGGTTGCTTTCAGTCCACACGTGCCGTGGTCGGTTGGCTTCTGCACAAAACTCTGCCGATGTCGGTCTCCCTGGAACTCAGTAACCTCCTCAGTGTTTGCATTGGTTGAAGCTTTTAGCTCCACAACCTAACAATCTCCCACTTGGAGATAAACAGCTACAACTGTACCTATACCTATACTCCATCTAATCTGTATCTTGACTTGTATCCCTCTTCAAGCTCCATCTTGAAGACCGACCACCACAACACCTATGGTGAACCTCCTGTCATCCAAATCACCTGCCACATCTGCATCTACACACCATGCAGAAAAGAAACTTGACCCTGCATAGCAAGTGCACCTGCTATTGGTCCCTCTCAAATACCTAAGAATCCATTGAACTGCCCTCCAGCGCTTCTTTCTTGGATTGGCTCCAAACTTTCTAACAGCTCCCACTGCTTTGGAAAACCCCAGGTTTAGTACACATGTACTCAACCTCATTATGTAAATCAAGACACTGTTCATATAACTATCCACCCATCGGTGTGCTAACCGGTTCCACACAATCATCCTGAAACAAAGTCAACCTGTGACCTTCCATGTCCCTAGAACACACTCATGCAAAAGAATCTTGCTACTCCCAGATTCCTCATGACATACTTCTAAACTAGCTTTACCTTTAGTTCAGTAACACCCCTGTATATGTAACTCTACAACAAGCACACAATACAATAATAGGATAATGTAGTTAATATTATCCAACTTGGTAAAGAGAAACACAATGGTCAAACCTCCATTGTCCTATAGCTTACTCAAGACCATACACCTCAGCCTTCCGTCTCACATGTCCATTTTTGCTCTTCTTCATCCTTAAAATCCATTCATCTCTCAGTGCTTTCTTCCAGCTGGAAACTCCACCAACAACTCCTATTTGGTTCTTCTCCAAGGAATCACATTCCTCATACATGCCAAGCTCCCACTATTTCCTGGATCTACCTGCTCTGCTTCTTTAACAACTTCCTGGTTCTTAACCTTCAGTGAGCAACAAGTAGTGTAAAGAATGGAAATGATGAATTTAAGACTTACTTACCACTTCAGTCTTCCATATGGGTGCTTGAGACTCCTTGACAGCTTGCTGTCTGCCCAAAATCTGTCTCAGTAACCGATGCCGGTCACATCTCAGTCTGCATCCGACCGAATTCGGTTCCATGCGACTGCCAAACTACCGACATCAGTTTCCCTGGCTGATGCTAGTTTTTACCTATCCTGAGTCATCGAAGTCGGTCTACAAATAGCTAACGTCGGTCCCTATCTGGACGCCGACGTCAATTTTCTAACCGCCATCAGTTTCTATGTTTTGCTTGTGAGAAATGACTTTTTCCTGTGAGCTCTTTTTGGAACAAAACTTTGTCCAAATTACCCTTGCTCTGCTCAGAATTCCTCAGCCCCTGTGACTAATACCTGTCCATCATCTTCTCCTTGAAAACCAAGGCTTTCTTGTTCTTGTCGCTAACATCAGATTTATCAAGAAATGTAACTTTATTCTTCTGCATACAGAAATCTCGATCCATGCTTTTCAAATCCAAAAGCATACCCTTTGACTCAAGAACATGCATCTCCTTCTTATCCATGTGACCAAGCCTATTAAGCCACATCTTTGAATCTACAGCTGAAGTAGATAACCCAGAAAGAGAATCAGTAATACAAGTAGATAGATAAAGCGTACCTACTTTCTTACCTCTAGCTACAACAAGTGCACCCTTGGTAACTTTCCAAGAGTCCGTTGTGAGAGTTACTGTGCAACCCTCATCACCCAACTTTCCAATCAAAATCAAATTCTGCTTCAGGAATGGGACATGCATGACCTCCTTCAACACCCATGTGTTGCCTGTCTGCAATTTCAACTTCACTTTCCCTTTTCCAACCATCTGACAAGGCTTACCATCCCCTAAATAAATTTCTCCAAAGTCTCCCTGGACATACTCATGAAAAAATTCCCTATTTGGGGATGCATGAAAAGAGGCACCAGAATCTAAAATCCAAGATTCTACTTTATCCAAAGAACATACCAGAGCATCCTGTGCAACATATTCTGCAACATCTACTTCTTCTTCATGTCCTTCATGTTGATCTACAACCGATCTGCAATCTCTCTTTAAGTGCCCTTGCTTTCCACACTTCCAGCAGGTTATTCTACCATACTTGGATTTGGATCTCCTGCCTGTCTTGGACCTTGATCTCCCATGCTCGATCTTCTCTCTTTGCCTTCCTTTGCCTTCAACACTCAAAGCAATCCCTGATGATTCACCTGTGCTTTTCCTGTGTATCTCTTCATTCAAGATCACACTCACAACATCATCTACTTTTAAGATTTTTGAAGCAGACGCAGTATTGCTAACTGCCATTACCAAACTCTCCCAGCTTTCAGGTAATTAGCACAAGATTAAGAGAGCCTTAATTTCATCGTCAAAAATAATATTGACTGAACTTAATTGGTTTACCAAACCATGGAAATCACTAAGATGACTATGTACAGATCCACCATCCAACATTTACAAATTAAATAATTGCTTCATAAGAAATACCTTATTCGAAGCGGAGGGTTTTTCATATAAATTTTCCAAAGATTCCATCAACTCTACCGTTGTCTTACACTGTGATAAGTTTGAAATCACAGACGATGCAAGACTCAATCTTACAGATCCCAGAGCCTTCCGATCAAGAATGTTCCATTCTTCATCTTTCATATCTGTGAGTTTGCATGCAACCCCACCCAAAGGTAAGTACAAATCTTTTTGATACAGACAATCTTCTATCTGCATCCTCCATAATTGGTAGTTCTTGCCATTAAACTTCTCCATTCGTAGTCTACTTTCATCTGCCATTGCTATACTCCCACTCAAATAGAAATCCCTGTGAGTAACCTGCAATCAACACACACTAACCAGATCTAACACAACCTGTTAGTAAACCCAACCAAAAGCTCTAATACCACTTGTTGGGAAATCAAGAACAACAAACAGCTCTGATTCCACTTGTTAGGATCTTGCTCTTCCAATAAGAGCACAATATGATTACCTTGTATAAGCAAATAAACACAGAATTATACTAGATTGAATAAGTAACTAGAATTCACACATAGCACAAAATATGAGAGACAATACACACACTTGTATTAATACTCATATAGAAATAAAATACAATAAAGAAGATGCCACTTCTTTTCCACACCTCTCAGAGGATTCCCACACCTCAAGTGTACAGCTATTCTCAATCAAGAGTTCACTCTCTTACCAAAACGGTCCCAACACACAACTCACACACAGAATTGGTGTTCACCTCTCCAACTAGTCAGTAATAACATTGCTAGTATACCAAGCACTCAAATTATTTCAAGTAGATCTCCCATGAACCTGCAATAACCTGCAACTCAACAGACCTTACTTACCATGTAGATCTTCTGTGATCTTACACTTGTGGAAGGAACTCCCTTGCCTTCCTTGCTTTACACTCTGAAGAATCTCTTCCTTGAATCCTTGATTCTTAATTACAATACAGCCCATGAGTCTATTAAATATATCCCATGCATACAATAATTAGAAACGTAGCTCGAGACTATAATTAGCCCTTAACATGCAAACACTCAGTTCGTTAATGAACTGTTCGTGAAACTGGCAATTCTAGAACCACATAGGCGACTGACGTCGGTCCCTGTCTGCCTGGAGGTGACCGACGTTAGCCAACCTCCTATCGATGTTGGTTGCTTTCAGTCCACACGTGCCGCGGTCGGTTGGCTTCTGCACAAAACTCTGCCGATGTCGGTCTCCCTGGAACTCAGCAACCTCCTCAGTGTTTGCATTAGTTGAAGCTTTTAGCTCCATAACCTAACATATTTTTGTAAACCATCCCAAGAAATGTGAAGTTCCTACATACAGAATGGGGCTAAATCAACATGTCACTAAATGAAAAATGAATATTTTTTCATTATTTAAATATTTTTTATGATTTAATGTTATATTATAAATTTTGGATGTGATAAAATAATTGAAATGGATCAACCTAGTAAATTAGTTAGGCTATGATTCAGTGTTTCAATAATATCTTTATTATAAAGAATTATTTATTTTTATGATTATGTGTTTCTTGAATGTCTTTGCATTATAAAAAATTATTCATTTTTATGATAGGATGTGTCTTTCATTGAGGAATCATTTTTCAATTTTTTTTTATCTAATTGGTTTTAGAGTTGTTTAACTGAGTTTCAAATAGTTAACACATTTGAAATTTATGTGTGTTTAGTTTTAGACTTGTTTAAATTGACACGTGGTGCTTAAATTTGTTTAAGTTGAACTTAACAGGGGTAAAAATATATTAAAAAATGAAAAGGCCAAAATTACAACTCATTCTCCTGGTTCACCAACTGAACCAACTCCTGAAACATACTAGCCGAAAACATACCTGGGTCAGTAATACTCCACATAGAACCATTCTCCGACGCCCATTTGGCAAGGCGATCCGCAACACCATTCCATTCACGTGGAATATGTTTGAAAACAATAGAATTCAAAGAGGTACTTAAATGCCGGATCTGAAGAATAATAAGATTCAGATGCCAATCTATTATACCGGCATTACCGTTATTAAGCAAATTAATCACCACTTGCGAATCCGATTCGCAGATGATATTGTAACAACCCTGTTGACAGCAGAACTTCAAGGCCTCCAGAATCGCCATGGCTTCCATGAGATTGTTTGTGTGGCAGCCTTTGTAAATCGAGAAAAGAAATTGTATGCAACCGAGACTATCCCGAGCAATTCCCCCAATTCCGGCCTCTCCTGGGTTCCCCCGTGAGGAGCCATCCGTATTAACTTTGATACAGCCAGGCTCAGGGCGGGTCCAGCGTCCTTTTCTATTAACCGGGCGCATCTTAACTTTCTGCCCATGCTGCGCACCACAGCCCAGCGCCGAGTCATTTCCAGGTTGAAGACTCAAACCCAGCCGCTTAAGTTGACCGTCCACCTCATCATTCCAGTCAGCGCCCTCCACACACTTGGCACGCAAAGTTTCCTGCAGCGAATTGAGAATTTTAGACCAAAGCTGACGCCATTCCAGGCGCTCCCCCCTGAAGACTCTTCTATTGCGCTCAAGCCACAAATTCCATAATATGAAGGAAGGGCCCACGGTCCAAGCACTCTGCAGCAGGGAGTTCCTAGCAGGCGCAGTACCCAGTCGACTCCAGAATTCACTCAAAGAATGAGCATGACAGCAGGGGGCGCCCCAGGCCGCCCACCACAAATGCCAGAACTGAGTAGCAAAGGGGCATTGGAAGAATAAATGCGCCCCTGTCTCCTCACTGTTGTGGCACAAAACGCAGACCGAAGGCCCCTGAAAGCCACGTTTACATAAGTTATCCCAGGTCAGGCACTTGTTGTGAGTAAGAGTCCACAGAAAAAAATTACATTTGGGCCAAGAAATCTGGTTCCAAACTTTTTTCCCCCAAAAGAACTGATTACGATTGACCGCTTGCTTAATCAAAAGCGCATATCCAGACGAGACCGAATACTGGCCAGTTGTATCTCCCCCCCAGGCAAGAACATCTCTACCCTGAAGATAATTGCATTCTCTAGATTGAAGTATGTGGCTTAACTCACTTCTAGTCTCAGCAGATCCTCCCGGAGGCCAATCCGAAGAGTTTTTCCACCTATATCCAATAGCCATGCCCAAGCTGACAGCTTCCTTATAATGCATCACAGTATCCCAACCAGCTGAAATAAAGATATCAGCAATAGGCTGTAACTGAGGATGAGAAACTAACAGGGGCGGTTCCCCATTCCAAGAGTCTTCCCAGAACAGAGCTTCAGTCCCACTATTGCACACCCAGAAAAGACTCTGCTTCACCAGCTGCGCTCCCACCTTAAGAGTGCTCCACACCATCGACCCTCTACCAGCAAGAGGAAGTCTAGCCATGTCATGAGGCGCAGTGCCTGGGAAGTATTTAGCAGTCAGAATTTTGGCCCACAGGGCAGAATGGTTAGAACACCACCTCCAGTATAACTTAGCAGCCAAGGCTTGGCTGCCTAAGATAGCTGAACGTAGTCCCAGGCCCCCTCCCTGCTTTGGTCTACAAACCATGTCCCAATTGACGAGACTCCATTTAGTGTTTTGAAGATTCCCGCTCCAAAGAAATCTCCGAGAGAGGGCATCATATTCTTTAAGGAAGTATACAGGGGCGGTTTGAATCATGCACCGATAAATGGGCAGCGCCTGAATAACAGATTGCAAAAGAATAACACGACCAGCAGTGGAGAGCCATCTATGGGTCCAATGGCTGATTTTCCGTCTTAACTTGTCCAACACATTCTGCCAAAAAAGCCTGGGCTGCCGCCCCACAACAATGGGAATGCCCAAATAAACAACAGGAAGAGCTTGAATTTGGAATCGAAGAATGGCAGCGATTCTTCTCTGGATAGAATCAGGCGTGTTGAAGAAAAAAATGGAGGACTTGTGCTCATTGATCTTTTGTCCTGAAGCCTCCAAATAGTTGTCGAGGGTGAGACGGAAAGCAACAGCTTCACGGATCTGAGCTTTACCAGCTAAAATAGTATCATCGACAAATTGTAGATGAGTCAAGGTAGTAATGCCATTTCCCCAATTCCAGCCCTGAAGGGTACTCTGAGCAACCTGAAACTTGAGAAGCCATCCAAGCCCCTCAGCCATAATGATAAACAAGTATGGTGAGAGCGGGTCTCCTTGACGAAGACCTCTCGAGGCCCCAAAAAGTTCCGTAGGGGCTCCATTAATAAGAACCGAAAAGGAGGGCGTCGTGATACAACTGAACACCCAGCTGATCCAATCCTGATTGAACCCAAAAGCTAATAAAACTTTGCTCAAAAATCTCCAGCTGACTCTGTCGTAGGCCTTGGCAAGGTCAAGCTTAATAAACATAGATTTCTCTTGAGAAGTACTCATAGAATGGATTGCTTCAGCCGCAATCACCACTCCATCCAAGATTTGCTTACCAGCAACAAAACCCCCTTGCTCCTCCGAAATAAGGTGAGGGAGGAAACCTTTCAGTCTTTGAGCAATGATTTTGGAGATGATTTTATAAATAACATTACAAAGCGCAATTGGCCTATACATCTCCAGCTTATTAGCCTGTTCCTTCTTAGGAATAAGAGCCAAGAACGTGGCATTCAAAGCTCTAAGCATTTCTCTGCTGGAATACGATTCCTGTATCACCTGCATTAAGTCTTGATTTATAATTCCCCAAAAATCTTGAAAGAATTCAGCCGGGAATCCGTCAGGACCGGGGGCTTTACCTCTCTTCATGCTAAAAACAACCTCTTCCACTTCTGGCAAAGCAATTGGCTTCATAAGGCGTTCATTCATTTCCTCATTCACCAAAGAAGGAATGCAAGCCAAAACAGCATTTTCAGCCCCTTCATCTGGTATAGGATCACTAGCAAACAGTGCCGAAAAATATCGAACAGCTTCTTTGCTAATAGCTTGGGAAGAGGTTAAGCAACATCCATCCTGAGAAACAAGAGAAGTAATAAAGTTTCCATTGCGTCGGGCCTGCACAGACTTATGGAAGAAAGCCGTGTTCTTGTCTCCCTCTTGAAGCCAATCATTGCGAGCCTTCTGCTTCCAGTAGATCTCCTCCCTAAGCTCCCACTCCGCTAAGGTGTTGGCAGCAGTAGCTTCTTCCAGACGAAGCTCCTCCGTGAATCCACATTCTCTTATCTGCCTGGTTATCTTATCAAGCTGCTCTTGTGCCGTCTTTTTCTTACATTGTAGGTTCCCAAAACTACTTCTATTCCATTCCTGCAATTTCCTTTTAACATACTGGAGCTTTTTAAGAAATGAATACATGGCAGTACCATACGCAGGCCCTCCCTGTCTCCACCACTGCGCCATGAGATCATGAAGGGATGTATCTCTAAGCCACATCATCTGAAACTTGAAAGGAGGCTTTTTGGGCCTATCAATACAGCCTATGGCCAGCTTGATAGGCCAATGATCGGAGCCTCTCCAGTCCAAAATTTCGGAATTGATAGAAAAAGCACTAGATTGCCAAAAACAAGAAACTAGAAATCTATCAAGACGTTCGGCAATGGCAGCGTTACCTGTTCTTCTGTTGCTCCATGTGTACTTCCCGTTTAAGGGTCTAACATCGGATAAGCGCAACGCTTCCACATTGTGGCGAAGGCAGTCAGCAGAGGGACCCAGCCGATTCAAGCCGCCTCTTTTTTCCTCAAGACTCATAACCGCATTGAAGTCTCCAGCAACTATCCACGGCATGAAAGGGTGAAGAAGACGAATATAACGAATGTGCTCCCACAGCTGCACTTGGCCAGCAATATCAACAGGGGCGTATACATTGGTAATAAGAAATCTTTCCCCAGTGTCAAGAGAAGAAGCCAACACAGTTAAGGCAGACAAGTTGCATATCCAATGAATAGGTAGAATTTTCCTTGGATTCCAACCCACAGCTAGACCTCCTGCACTACCGCAAGCACCTATACATTGCCACTGCCTGCTAGGCCAGACATTTAACATACAAGCTGAAAAAGCATCAACCGACAATTTAGTCTCCTGAATACAGAGGATATCCGGAGAATTGTCCCAAACCAAATTACGCAGAGCCTTTTGTCTAGGGGAGCTATGCAATCCCCTTACATTCCATGACAGAACTATCATTGGGTGGGTTGAGGGAAGTGCTCATCCATAGTTTTGACCACTCCAGTTTCCACTAGCAATTCACCAGTAAGTTTCAATCTATCTTGATCCTTTCTTCTTCCAGCTTTGGAAGGAGCAGCCGAGTTGGCTTTCTTGAATTGTTTTTGCATAAGCCCAAGAGTACTGCTGGCTCCTTTTCCTTTTTTACCGGCTTCCCCTTCTTTGGCCAACTCCGCCCAGCTCACTTCCTTCTCACGCTGCTCATACTGAGCCTCAGATGGACCTCCCTCCTGTTGCAGAGAGCAATCAAAAGGCGCTTGTCCCTGCCCAATAAGAGTTCCATTGACTTCAGAGGCCTGTCTAGGTTGCACCATCTCATCCCCCTGTTCCTCCATCGGGATGCCATCTTCAATGACCATACAATCTAGAGCTTCGAATCTATTAAACCCCAGGTCTACTTGTCTCTCAGTATTGCCACGCCTTGGTCCCCGACCTCTTGCTCTCTTTTTGACTGTCGTGAAACCATCCGTTCCTACTTGAAATTGATCACCAGATCCTTGCGCCAAACTTGGATAAATAGCATTTTTCCCTTTATCTAATTGATCAGGTAAAGATTTGGTGTTTTCAACCAAACTTCTGCGCCCATTTCCTTTCCCAGATTCAGCTGTAAAATTCATTCCAGAATTTATCCCAGTGTCATTGGTTTTTACCGCCAAAGGGCATTGCCGATGGAGGTGTCCATAGACATGGCATAATCGGCACCTGAAGGGGATGGATTCGTAGTCAAGCTGCTGTATCCAAGACAAAGATCCCAAGCAAATTTCTACCGAGTCTGGAAGCGGATTGTTTAAGTCCATGTCCACACAAATTCTTGCATATGAAATAATCTTCTTGTCAAGTGACTGGTGTGCAATAGCTGTTGGCTTACCCAGCATTGCCCCAATTTGTCTGAGGATATCTTCCCGCCAAAATTCCAGCGGAAGTCGCGGAAGACGGACCCAAACTGGGACACAGGCTGGAAGTTCATCAGCTGAGTTGAAACCCATGTGCCATGGTTTAAGAAACAGGCCCACTCTTTCATAGAAATAGGGCCCTCCTTCAAAAATGCGATTTCTATCAGAGACAGAGGAAAAACTTACCAGAAAATATCCATTTCCAGCCAACATGAGGTCAAAGTCTCCTTCAATGACCCAGGAGCGGCGAATCCAGGATTCTAATGCTGACACAGGGATTCTAATACCCAGAAACTTGCAGATTAGGGTGTGTGCAGACAAATATTCCACATCTTCATGGATTGCTTCCTGTGGGATGACCAAAACAGGACGGTCTTGAGTCCT
Organism: Torreya grandis; assembly: GCA_037957365.1. Taxonomy (NCBI): domain Eukaryota; kingdom Viridiplantae; phylum Streptophyta; class Pinopsida; order Cupressales; family Taxaceae; genus Torreya; species Torreya grandis. The sequence goes on along the minus strand of JARHVA010002952.1, from coordinate 1,481,602 downwards.
CAAGAGGCATCCGTTGACTTTGGTTAGCCGCGAGCGCTCGCTGTTATAGAAGTGTTCCTGGCCGTGAAAGTTTGCCCCAGGGGTCTCCGCCACTTGCCTGGGGCCTGTCAACGGGCCTGCTGTTCCTCCTTCGCGCGCAGACATCTCTCCCTCTGTCAAGATTTTCCCTAAATTTGTTTAAGTTGACATGTGGTGAATTATTTATATTTTTTAAGATGTTTTTGGATATCAACCTTTGATTTAATTTAAATGACATGTATTTCAACCATGTAATAGGTAATTAAAAATTTTGGGTGGAATCTACATATTGCATTGACAAAGGTGACATGTCATTGAACTTTGTAGTGTATTTTATTAGACATCATTTAAATACTCTATCATTATCTCACTATCACTATTTATCTCACCTTGAAATATTTCCCCTCCTACATATTCTATATGTTCTTTCCCTTCCCTGTCCCTTCATCATTATTCATCTTGAAATAGACCATCTCTTCCTTACACATAGCATAGTTATATTGTATAAAGGAACACACAAGTTCATTTTTCATTATCACCTCTACAAAAATATTATATTATTTTTATTAATGCTTTGTGACAAAAATGTGATATGGGGTTAGTGATCATGGTTTTTGAGTGTGATTCCCCTATCGATAAAATTATCAGTCTTTGGAGAGAGCATGCATAAATTGGTATAGATTTGAACCATGGTCCCTTAAACTACCCAAAATTGGTAGTGCTTGTGTTCCTAGCGGTAGTTCCACATTTATTTCATTCACCAAACAAATATAAATATGCACTAATGTTATGAATATAATAGTCTTTTTAATGTTATTGAGAATAAGAATGAAAAAAGCTTTGAAATTTTTGTATCCATATATATTTGCATACATATAGAATCTTTCATTAGTCAATTAGATTATATAAAAGACATATTTCATTGAATAATCCTTTTCTATTTTTTAACTAATTAGTTTTAGAGTCGTCTAATTAGGTTTTATATACATTAACAAGTATATTTTTTATCTATTTAGTTGTAGACTTGTCTAAATTGACACATGGTGCATTCTCTATGTTTTTAAAGGATCCCTTGGATATTTGACCCTTGTTTTCATTAAGATGATACATATGTGAATTATGTATTGGGTAATTGAAATAGTTCAATGGAAGCTACATATTTCATTGATAATAATGACATGTCATTGAACTCATACGTGTATTTTCTTGGGATTATTTGATTATGTCTCTAAAATACCCCATCATTTCCCATCATCATCACCATCTAACTCATTGTAAAATATTTCACCACTTATATGGTATATATGGCCTTGACCTTCCCAACCACTTCATTATTGTAAAAGTTGACCATGAAACAAAGCATATCCTTATCACACAAGGCATTACCAAATAGTATCAAGAAACATAATATAACTTTCCACCGTCGCATCCACATAAAATATCAAATTGTTATTTCTTGATGCATTGTAAATAAATTTTGAGACATGGTCAATAACCATGGGTTTCAAGGGAAATATGTTTGTTGATTTTCACTCTTTCACTTCAAAAATTCTAACTTCACCAAAATGGAAACTCACATCCCTTCTGGCATAACTTACACCTTTGGGGATACTGCTAGTTACAATATGGAATGAATATAATCTCAAGACACTTAATTATTTAGAATTTTCTTAAAATTTCAAAGTTTACTATGGTATTTTTGTAGCCTATAAACCTTTGCTTGTGACATTTATTAAATTTTTTTGCAAGATCTTATTTATTTAGGTGAATAAAATTCAAGATGAATTTAAATATTCTTTAGTTTATTGCACATAATTACCACATGGATCTATCTAAATTTTCACATAAGTAATTATGTAGAACTTGATTTGTATAGAATATGCCACTGACATATTATTTTTAATTTTGTTATGAAGGATTCCTCCATTTTCTATCTAACATTTATACTTTGAAAATTCATTTTACCTTTTATGCTTTGTTGTAAAAATATTAGGTCACGTTCATCATTCAAATATTACTATCAAATTTATACACATAATGCTTTAAGAAATACATCTGTAACATTTAGCTATTTGGGATGTAGTACTGCTTTTAATTGAGCCCATGTGTAAGGATTTTTTCTAAAATAATAATACCTTTGAGAAATTAAATTCCTAAAATTAAATTAGTACTTGAAGTTAATGTTCAATATTTTTATGAGAGCAAATTTTATAAATATATGTGATTGCATGTAATAAACAAAATTCTTGCATGTGATATCAAGAGGTCTAACATACACTTCTTAATTTTTTTTATTTGTTCATTTCTAGGTGCACAAAATGGGTTTGTGACCTCTTTTCAAAGTTACCTGTATTTAAGCACTAAAAAATACAACATACTTGTTGACATAAGTATATGGTAGTTCCAAATTGGCACAACAATAAATCATTGACTACATAGTAAAAAATTAGGCACAATTATCATCAGTACCAAGAAGGTTAACATTCACCAATTCTATTGTTTACTTAGAGGAAGATGTATTGAATTTTCTTGGGTCAAACCAAACTAAAAGATAAACAAAAAGCATAGCAACAACAATGTAGACCTAGTTTGTATAAATAAAGAGTAAACATGTACCAAAAATGGAATGCATTTTCTCTATTTTTTAATATTTCTCCTCTTGGGACCTCTTTTTAATTTTTTTTCTACCAAATATACAACATACTTATAAACTAAAGAGTGGAGGTACAAAACATTGACAAGACTACATGGTCAAATCCCTTCTTGACTAAAAAAGAGTTATAGTTTGCACATGAATTATGAGAATATTAAATAGAAGACATTATCACCTTTCTATGCAAAATATCAGTAAATTAAACTTAATTTCTTATACAAAAACCAAAATATTTGATAACATTACCTAGATTTCAAAACATACATAACAAATAACTACGCTTAGTAGCAGCGAAATTTAGGATATACAAATCATTAATGTCTTCTCCCCACCCCCTAGATGGCATGTTTATTTCCATGCATAATCAAAACTTAAACACTATGCCCCTACTTATTTCAAAGTTAGGATTGTTTGATACCAGCCATTAAAGGTTGTGGACCTATTTGATCTTTTGTGGGAAAATATAGTGGGGTCAAAATATCGCTTTAGAGAAAGTTCTAGCCATCTTATTATCAGATGGCCCCTATTAAAATGGTTTCCATCTCTTCTTTATTTTATGTCAATACTCTAGTCTTCATCATGGTGGTCATCAATAATATGTATTTATAATTTCCTACAATGATTTAGAAGGGTTGCACTTCATGCATGTTCTCTCTAAGCATGTATGAAAGTATGAGAAAATATTTTTATAACAATAAAATCAAAGTCAATTATCCATTTCTTACCATCATAAAAACTTAGTTAGGATGTTATGGGCATGTTATCTCTTGTAAGGTATGTAAAAATATAGATAACTTCTTTACTATTATTTTGACATGTTTAGTAAAATGCTGACATTAGCCATATTGGTATATGTGATCCCTTTATAGTGATATTCGGCATTAAATTATCAACATGTTGTGGTTATTTAAAATTTTTTTTACTCTATGCATATTATGTGATTAACTTTACTTATTTGTAAATAATTTACACACACGCATGCTCGTGCATGCACGCACACACACACACACACACACACACACACACACACACACACACACACACACACACACATGACTATATATAAAAATATATCGAAGCCTAAAAAAATACCCTATCAATGCACCTAAATCCCATATCTATGTTCGTATGGGTATTAGGGTCAACTACTTGTTATTTTTTAAGGAAAACAAATACTCCACTAATTGTGTAGATGTTGTTTTGTCTTCGCTTCAATATCTAGCTCTATGCCTTATATAGTAAACTAGAATCCTTATGCTCCTTACATAACAAATTGGAATCCTTAAAATTTAATAGACTCAAGAGAAAAATTTGGTATAATAAAATTTAAACAAGTTTGAATAAATATAAAAGTTAATGTGTGACTGTGAAAATTACTAATACTTTTATGTTATGTCATTACTCAACTGACACGTTTTTTCTATATTCGCTTTCAATAATTACTACCAACATGCCCTTATAGGTCCATGTGAGATGAAAATAAGATTATGCAAAGATATATTGAGATGAGCATATTTTAAATGATAAAATAATTCTGTATTTTTTTATGCTCCTCCCCATATTATTACATTAAGAATAAATTCAATAGAGATATATAAATTAAAATAATTTTTTAATTATATAATTTAATTGAAATATTTATTGGCTTAAATTTTATTTTTAAAATGGTTAATCTTTCAGTTCTTAGCAATAGGACTCTTGACATTAAATAATGTCTTCTCAATCAAACACTTAAATTCGTTCAATGCATATCCCATAGTGAGTATTTATTCTTGATAATGATTTATTTGCCTAAGTATTTAGAGAACTCTTCTAGTTTGTTTTGATATGTATTTAGACTCATGCAATGTAATGCAAATATCCTTGATTAAGTAATATCTTTAGATTCATAAATATGTTGTATAATTAATTTTATAAAGCCTCACACACGATGACTATTGGTTAAAATTTATTATGAAATTATATGATTTTTTTATAGTTAGTTCATATGCCATTTAAGTGGTAAAAATAATATTTTTTATTAATGTGTTTAAGTTGTGGGAGAATAGAAATATAAATAATATGGTTATGCTGAACATTTTCCATATATGTCATTTCAAATCTTGTGAAAGTTAGGTTGAATAAGTTTGAGTAATTTATTTGAATTTTGGGTACCTTGATTGAATATGGAAGTTAATGTGAAACTGAAAATTATTAATAGGTTTATATTATGAAATCAATTTAACCAACTTATAAGTTGTTTTTAGATTCACTTTTGATAATAATAATTAAGAGGAAAATTAAATTCAAAATATCTTATTTAAAAATGAAAAAATATGCTTATCTTAAATAGGCATGAAATTTTTACATGTAATTCACATTTTAAACTGTTATTCATGAGGGTTATATGTAAAATATGGTCATATTTTAACATGTAAAATATGGTCATATTATAGCATGTAAAATATGGTCTTATTTTAACATGTAAAATAACCAATTCCATCCAAAGGCTTTGTGAATTTATTAAGATACCATGTTTCTTGCCTTGGTGTCTTCCCTTTGATTATGACTTGTAAAGACACTTGTGGCCCTATTCTAGTCTTTTTGACTTTCCATTGCAACAATACATTCTCATTCAACTCCCCTTGCAAATTTAAAGAAAAGTATTTTATAGAGGGTATAAATTTTCCTTCCTCAACCAACATGGATTGTTCATAAAGATATAAGTTCTCACAATTTATTGTACATATTGGTTGTTAATCCTAGGTGTCTAGATTAGGTGTCTTAATTTTTGTCTTATTCAATAAGCTTTACATTCCCATAGGAATAGGAAGAGTCATTGGGAATGTGAAATGAATAGTCTTGTTTAGTCTATTTATTATAATGCTTGTTTCTCCTTTATTTGAATCATGAAATACAATTTCATTGTCATTCCATCAATATTCTTTCTGGCATGTCATTGGTATTAGACCCTGAGTATTTAATTTGTTTATTATATCTCCTTCATAGCTGTAGGGCCTACATATAATATATTCTCTTTCATTAAGATTTTATTTTATATATTGGCAACATATAAACAATTTGGGGAGGTGTTTTGGTAGAATGAAGTGTGGTAGTAGTTGTTTTGACCTTCATGGTGTTTGTGTGGATGTCTTCTACTCAACAACCTATCAAATCCTACTACAACTTGCCTAACATTGCTTATCAAACTGAAGGTATATTGTCTTAATGAGATGTCATTCCCTAAGTGTGGAATTTCACCTGCCCTTGGTATTTGAAAATTTATTTTGCATTTCTATGCCACGCTTTACTGAGTTAGAGATTTTTTTTGCCCATATTTTGCCTACACTATAATTCGAATTGGTTTTTTTGGTGTACTAGTTATTTCTCACTGCATTTCATTTCATGTTAGCTATGTTCCATTACTATTTGCTATGGACATGTCCTCAGCCATGTCTTCCATAGCCATAGTTATGTATTCCATTCAAACCTACGCTGAGTTGTTTTGAGTGCTTGGAAATATAGAGCCATGTGTAGCTTCCTGGAAGTTTCTATTTGGTTTGGATTAAAAAAAAATCAATATTCAAGGAGGCCATATATTTTCATTATATTCCAATATTAGAATCTCAGCCATATAAAAATAAAAGGAGAAGGTATATGCTTTTTTCATTAAAAATCAAAATTTCATTCTTTTTTAAATGCTAAATTTCAAATTTAAAATAAAAATTAATTTGAAAGCATTTAAATTTTAGTACAATTTATCATTGAAATTTCCTTGAGTAAGCTACTCTATGCAAAAATTCAAAAACAGCAACCAATTTTTTAAACTTAAATGATAAATAGAGGGAGCTACTCTTTTTACTTATTCATATATGTTAAAAAACATAAATCCAAAAATCAAGTATATTGATGTATATGGTTTTATTTTTAAGCCGATGTTAATGACAAATTGAATAATTTTTAGTACCTTTGCATATATAGAAAATGGGACCATTTTAGAGTGATAAGGAACCAATTGGGGTTAAAAAAAAACTCAAACACTCTAAAAACTTCAATAAAAACTCAAAACCATGCATTCCATTAAATCCATAGGGAAGAGGTATAATTTGACTCGAGTGTATAGCGCTTCCAGACTATAAACTTGAGAATGTTCTCTACCTTCCTTAATTAAAATGAAACTTTTTGTCCCTAGTGCTCATAAGGAAACAAGGCCATTTCATTATATTGGATAATGGTGATGTCACAATCAAGATAAAAAGTGATAATGTAGTCATATTAACTGGATATGAGGAAGGGAAACTACTCAAACTGAAGGGTAAGCCATCAAATTCAAGGAATTATGCTCATCTTGTGGAAGACAGAATTTCTCCAAACATGTTGTGTCATGCTCAATTTGGGCACACTCACTATAATAAAATTCATGTATTATAAAATAATGGTGTTATTGGCATGCCTACATTGACTACAAAATCAAAAGAGAAGTGTGAAGCCTGCATCTTGTCTAAACATGCAAGATAACTATTTTTGAAGTCGCAGTGGAAAGCAAATAGAAAAGTGTAGCTTATTCATTTAGACTTGTGTTCTTTTCCAATACTCTATGCTAGTGGTCATAATTACTTCATGATATTCATTGATCACTACAATAGGATGACATGGATATACTTTTTGAAAAAGAAATCAAAAGCCTTCGATACTTTTAAAAAGTTTCAAACAATGGTTGAAAATAAATCACAAACCTATGTCAAGACATTTAGGACAAATAATGGTGGTGAATTCACATCAAATAAGTTTAAATCATATCTTTATAAAAATGATATCAAACACCATATCACATTTCCTCACATTCCACAACAATTTAGATTAGTTGAAAGAATCAAAAAAACTGTGATGAATATGATTTGTGCAATGTTGTATTTCAATGGGGTAAATCTACACTTTTGGGCCAAGGCAGAAAAAAAATTAGTATACCTTTGCAACATATCACCATCAATATCTCTTGAATTAAACATTTCATATAAGATGTGGTGTGGTCATCTCCCTTCAGTGTGACATATTTAGAATTTTAGATCCACTTGTTACACATTGATTCCAAAGGAGAAGAGAAACAAATTGGACCACAGGAGTCAAAAATACATCCATTTGGGATATTCTAATTCCTCCAAGGCATTCAAGATATACAATGAGAAAGATAAGAAGTTTCTTGTCACAATAGAAGTTGTCTTTTGTGAAATTGCAAAGGAAAAAGTACATATTGATCACTAGTTGAGTCAATTGGACAAATATACCAAGTTTGATGTCTACAAAGAAAGTGATTTGAATGTTTCATATAATGAGTGGGGGACACAGAGTTAGTAATCTATTTATTTTCTATTTTCTCCTATACATGAGCTTGAAGCTCCTCCTAAAGGAGAGAGTGAAACTTCATTAGATATTGAATAGGGGACAATAAAACAAAGGGGAGACATTGAAGGAACTTTAGAGGATGAACCCAAAGCACCTAAAACACTGAATAAATGCTTAAGTGGGCCACTAATTAAATATGTGAGTCTTGATGAATTTGGGAAAATAGGCACTCAAAGTGCACATGCAACCTCATCTCAACCAATAAAGTCTATTGATGAAATTTGAGACATGACTGGAAAACTCACATTAGATGATTCTCAAGAGGAACTCAATGTTGTGTTTGATTCAAAACCAACAACTTTCAAACAATCTGAGAAGCTTGACTCTTGGAGAAAATTAATGAAATATGAGTATAATCCACTAGTGAAAATGGGACTTGGAATCTAGTTGATCTACCATATGATTGCAGATAGATTGGTTGCAAGTGGGTCTATCATAATAAATACAAGACATATAGCTTACTTGACAAGCATAAATCAAGGCTTGTCATAAAGGGGTATGCTCAAAAGGAAGGAATTTACTACAATGAAACCTTTGCACCTATAGAAAAATGGACTATCATTTAAACCATGTTGGATCTAACAGCTCACAATGGATGGAAAGTACACCAAATAGATGTCAAAACTACATTTATGAATGTAGACCTCAAGGAAACTATGTACATACCACAACTAGATGGTTTTATAGTGAAAGGATAAGATCACAAGGTGTGAAAATTGAAAAAAACATTGTATGGTTTGAAACAAGCCCCTAAAGCATGGTATGAAAACTTAACTAAGCACCTCATGAATGTGAACTTAAAATATTTTGAGTTTTAATATGTAACTCTTTTCATCAAAATAGTTGAAAAAATATTTTTATTTGTGGTGGTGTATGTTTATGACTTTCTAATCATAAGGAATAATGAATGGTGCACTACAAAATTCAAATCAGAGTTGATGAAAAGATTTAAAATGACTTATTTGGGTTATCTTAATTACTATTTGGTTATTGAAGTAATTCAAAAACTAAAGTATTTATTCATCACTCAGTAGAAGCACATTGGTGACAATATAAGAAAGTTCTAAATGGAATATTATAAGCGTCTCAGCACACCCATGGAATAGAATCTCAAATTGACATCTAAAGATTTAACAGATTTAGTTGATGTCACTAAATATAGACAACTCATTAGAAGTCTGATTTACGTTACTACCACTCGACTAGATATATCATATGCAATTTATGTCCTCTCAATAATCATATAATAACCTAGGGAGATTCATTGGGTAGCAACAAAAGGGATCCTTGGATATCTCAAAGGCACACAACATTTTAGGCTCAAATACTCAAGGAAAGGAGACTTCAAACTAGTTTGGTATTGATATTCTATCTATGTTGGTGATCATGAAGATGGAAATTCCACCTTGGGTTTTCTAATTAATTTTGGAACAACAGTTGTCAGTTAGAAATCCAAGAAGTAATTAGTGCCAAAAATTTCTTCAGCAAAATAAGAATATATGGCCGCTTCAGAGGCAATAAGAGAGATCTTGGCTCATAAGGGTTCTTCCATATTTGTAGGATCACCAGGTTTCATCAACACCTCTCATGGTTGACAAAAAAATTATAATCCAAATGGTAAATAATCTAGTATTTCATGACTAAACTAAGCACATCAATACCAAATTTCATTTGATTCATCAATATGTGAAAGATGGCAGTGTCAAGTTGCAACATTTCCTGACAATAGAGCAACCATAAAATAAACTAACATAAGTACTTGGATGAGAAAATTTTGATAAGTTCAGATGAATTCATGGTCTAACAAAGACCCCTATAGATTAAAGGGGGTTGTAATAATATTGTACATATTAGTTTTTAATTGTAGGTGTCTTGATTTTTGTCTTTTTCAATAAGCTTTTCACCATCATGTCTTGGATGCCTTGTTTGTTGCTAATAGTTTATAAAATAAAAATCATAGATATATGTTTTTGAGTATGAACGGATATCTAGGTAGTGATGATAACCTATTGCTTTAAACATGGAATGTATCCACTCCACTCTACCAAGTGGAGAGGTGTCCAATGGATAAGGAAAAATGGAACACTTATAAACTTCATTGCATCACTAGGAAGAACAAATGTCACCCTTTATAGAGACCCTACAATTTTTTCCTATAGTATCATGCTTCATGTAGCTAGGATCACCATAATAATACCTAAAGACATAGCCAAGCTATCTTCTTTTTAAAAACTTTATTTGGATGTTAACATGCTCATGGACCAAATCCTATTAGAGTTTTAAAATAGTCTAAACCTTGCATTCCTATCATTAAGCAAGAATCAGTTCAATGACACCATTCCACCTTCAATATGAAACCTTTGTGGTAAGCTGGTTCACCTTGTTCTTGATCAAAATGACCTTAGTGGATCCATCCCCACCAAATGCAACATGCCCAAATATTATAGATTGATCTCATTCTTAAAACATTTAGTGGTCACACTTGTGATACATTTTTTCAACCTCCTCCAACTTTTCTAGACATGTCATCAACCTCCTTCAACTTGTCTAAATTTCTTCCAAGTGTTGACTGCTTTATTTCATAAAACATTGGATCTGCATATTTAGTTTGGTGTTATTGGATGGTGATTGGGTTCTAACTTAAGACTTAATATTTTTTATTTATTGCCCAAGTTATTATATTTATAATTATATTATACTTATTATTCATATATATTATCACACACACACACACACACACACACACACACACACACACACACATTAGTATAGTATAATAATTATAATATTTATATTGTTATCTTAATTATTATAGTAAAATAAATGCTATATAGAATATTACACAATAATTAAATTGAAAATGCAGAGACAATGTATAATGCTTATGTAATGGTTCTTTTAATCCATATCAATATAATTATATATAGAGTAGATCCTTTCTCCATTTTAAATCATTTTTTCCCACATCCTTTAAGCAATGTAATCTGAATGTAGATTTCAAGAGGTAATTATAATCTAATCGACTTATGTAGGTTGCCATAAACAAATAGATATGGATACAAATATTTCAAAGATTTTCCCATTATATTTCTTAGTACCACTAACAACAATGATTATATTCATCACAGTAGGAATAACTAAAACTATACGAAGTAAACTTGGAACATGAAATAAACATTTGATTTTGATTTTGACTTGAAAATTACCTCCACTACTAAACTATAAAATTTTATATCTTTGTGAGTCATGTATAAAATATTATTATATTAATATATTATATAAATTGATTTATATATTATAATTTATAACTTCCTATAGGTGCAAGTTATGTTGGAAAGGATGGCATAATTTTCACTTTTGGTAAAGTGAAGTAGTTGTACTTCACTTGAAACCCATAGATGTTTACCCCATATCATCTTTTGTGAATGAAGTTTCAAACAACAATAATATGATATTTTTGGTAGAGGTGATGCTATAAAATGAGGTTGTGTATTCCTTCATATGATAATGTGTTGTCCGGGGAGGAGATGTATTTGTTTGTTTCACAGTGAATATGAGCATTTGAAAAGTGTTGGGAAATAAAAGGCCATAAAAAGTATGAAAGTGGTTAAATATTCAAGGCATGCTAGGCAGTCATGGTAAAGAACAATGACAATGTATTTTAGGGGATGGATTTGAAGAAGCCCAAGTAGATACATGTACAAACCTCTGTAACATGTCAATTTTACAATGTATAATATATTATGTATTGTATATAATAAACTCTAAAATATTATATATTTGTGTTCAAGATTAAGGAGCACAGTTGATTACCTTTGTATAAGCAACTAAACACGGAATTTAACTAGAAGTAAACAAGTAACTAGAATTCAAAAACAACACAGAATATGAGAGACAATACCCAATTGTATTAATACTCTTCTAGAAAGAAATACAAAGAAGATGCCACAGTCTTCTTTTACACTCCTCTAGGGCTCACACACCTCTAGGGCATAAACAGTAAATCTCTTCAAGAGTTCTCTCTCTCAATCACAGTCACAACAATCAACTCAAACACAGAGTTGTTGTTCACCTCAACTAGTCAGTATCACTACTGCCAGTACACAAGTACTCAAAGTACTTCAAGTAGATCTCCCATGAACTTGCAACAACCTGCAAATCAAACCGATCTTACTTACCATGTAGATCTAACATGATCATGCACAACCTACAGATCAACCCTGGTTTTGCACACCTGCAAACCTAGATCTTACACTTGGAAGGAACTCTTCCTTGCCTTGATTAAAATACATGCCCATGGGTCTATTAAATAGCTCCCATACAAACAATAATTAGACTTCTAATTACAATAATTAGAACCGCAGCTCCAAGACTAAAATTAGTCTTTTACATGCAAACAAACTGTCTGTCCAAAAATAGACCAATTTCAGAGACACATGCAAAATGCATGCACACACAGGCTGCCGACGTCGGTTCTTGTCTGACCAATGTCAGTTGACCCCTACCAATGTCAGTTACTATGAACACTAAAGATGATCAACTTCAGTTGATCAGACTGACATCGATTGCCTGCAACTCAGTAACCTCCTCCTGTTTGCATCCTGGTGAAGCTTTTAGCTCCACAACCTAACAATCTCCCACTTGGAAATAAATAGCTACACCTGTACCTATACCTGTACATCATCTAATTTATTTCTTAGCTTTGTATCCCTCTTCAAGCTCAATCTTGAAGACCAACCACCACAGTGAACCCTGTGATGCTCCACCTGTCATCCAAGTAACCTGCCGAATTTGCATCTGCAAACCCATGTAGAAAAGAACTTGACCCTGCATAGCATGTATACCCACTACTAGTCCCTCTCAGATACCTGAGAACCCACTGAATTGCACTCCAGTGCTTCTTTCCTAAATTGGCTTCGAACTTGCTGACAACACCCACTACTGGGGCAAACCAAGTCTAGTACACATGTACTTAACCTCATCATGTGAATCAAGACACTGTTCATAGAATTGTCCAACCATCGGCGTGCTAACCAATTTCACACAATCATCCAGAGACAAAATCAACCTGTGACCTTCCATGTCTCTAGAAACACACTCATGCCAAAGAATTTCGTTGCTTCTAAATTCTTCATGACATACCACTGAACTAACTTTACCTTTAGTTCAGTAACTCCCTACATGTGTGACCCTGCAACAAGCATACACACAACATACAGTAATAGGATAATGTCATGACCATCATCCAGCCTAGTAAAGTAAACATAATGGTTACAATGAAATTGACTAAAGCCATGCTTTGTCATACACCTGTCAAACCTCCATTGTCCTGCAGCTTGCTCAAGACCATATGACTTGGCCTTCCATCTCATGTGTCCATTCCCTCTCTTCTTTAATCAAGGAATCCATTTGTCTTTCAGTGCTTTCTTTCGACTAGCAACCCTACCAAATCTCCCATCTGGTTCTGCATTCTAGGAATCAAATTCCTCATTCATGCCATGCTCCCACTGTTTCCTAGATCCTTCCTGCTCTGTAGTGAGCAACAAGTATAAATAAGGGAAATAATGAATTTGAGACTTACTTACCCTTTCAGTCCTTCAAATGGGCATTTGAGACTCCTTGACAGCTTGTTGTCTACCCAAAATTCATTCCAGTGACCGATGTCGGTCATCACCCAATCTGCATCCAACTGACATCAGTTCCATGTGACTGACCTGACCACTGACACCAGTTCCCTGACCGACGTCGATGTCTCCAGGTCACCAATGTTGGTTCCCTGATTGATGTTGGTTACCACCTGTCATCGACGTCAGTTCCCTAACCGACGTCGGTCTTACCCTACCTAACACCACCGACTCTGATCTGCACATGACCGACGTCGATACCTATCTGTTCGACACCGGTTCCACCTGACCGACGCTGGTAACTGTGTTTTCTTGTGAGTGATGACCTTTTACTCGTGAGCTCACCTTGGATCAAAACCCTATCTAAATTGCCCTACTCAGAGTTATTCAGCCTTCTCCACTGATCTCTGTCCATCATCTCCTCCATGAACACCAAGGCTTTCCAATTCTTAAGTTTTTCAAAGACATCTGACTTCCTCTTAAGAACATGCATCTCCTTCTTACTCATGTGACCAAGCCTACAAAACCACATCCTTGCAACAAAAAAAGAATCAGTAATATAAGTAGATAGATAAAGAATACCTACTTTCTTACCACCTGCTAATTCAAGTGCATCCGCTGTGAGAGTTACTATGCATCTCTCATCACCCAACTTTCGTGAGATTAGACTCCTCTCTAGGATCGAGACCTGCATGACCTCCTTCAACACCCATGTGTTGGTCGTCTGCAATTTCAGCCACACTTCACCTTTGCCAACAATTTGACAAGGCTCACCAACCCCTAAATAAATCTTTCCAAAGTCTCCATGGACCTTAACATGGAAAAATACTCTATTTGGGGCTGCATGGAAAGAGGCAGCAAAATCTATAAACCAAGATTCTACTTTATCCAAGGAACATATAAGAGTAACCAGTGCAATAATACCTGCAACACATGGTCCTTTATTTCCTTCATGCTGATCTTCTACCAACCAACAATCTTTCTTTACCTGCTCTTTCTTTCCATAACTTTGTAATTGATCATTCCTACTTTTAAATTCCTCCATACTTTCTTCTACCATTGTTATACTCCCACTCAATCAGAAACCCCTGAGAGTGACATGTAATCAACAAACACTTAACACACTCTGAAACCAAGGTGTTAGTAAACCTGCTCCAAACCAGGCTTTGTGAACCTACAACCCTAGCTCTGATACCACTTGATAGTGGTATCATGCTATGAACCTACAACCAGGCTCTGATACCACTTGTTCAGGATTAAGGAGCACGGTTGATTACCTTTGTATAAGCAACTAAACACAGAATTTAACTAGAAGTAAACAAGTAACTAGAATTCAGAAACAACACAAAATATGAGAGACAATACCCAATTGTATTAATACTCTTCCAAAAGGAAATACAACAAAGAAGATGCCACAGTCTTCTTTTACACTCCTCTAGGGCTCACACACCTCTAGGGCATAAACAGTAAATCTCTTCAAGAGTTCTCTCTCTCAATCATGGTCATAACAATCAACTCAAACACAGAGTTGTTGTTCACCTCAACCAGTCAGTATCACTACTTCTAGTACACAAGTACTCAAAGTACTTGAAGTAGATCTCCCATGAACTTGCAACAATCTGCAAATCAAACTAATCTTACTTACCATGTAAATCTAACATGATCTTGCACAACCTGTAGATCAACCCTAGTTTTACACACCTACAAACCTAGATCTTACACTTGGAAGGAACTCTTCCTTGCCTTGATTACAATACATGCCCATGGGTCTATTAAATAGCTCCCATACAAACAATAATTAGACTTCTAATTACAATAATTAGAATTGCAGCTCCAAGACTAAAATAAGTCTTTTACATGCAAACAAATTGTCTGTCCAAAAATAGACCAGTTTCAGAGACGCATGTAAAATACATGCACACACAGGCTGTCGACGTCGGTTCCTATCTGAACGATGTCAGTCGACCCCTACCGGCGTCGATTACTGTGAACACTAAAGATGACCGACGTCGGTTGCCTGCAACTCAGCAACCTCCTCCTATTTGCATCTTGGTGAAGCTTTTAGCTCCACAACCTAACAATTTGTGCATAACATTTTACTATATATATATATATATATCCATTGAAAATAAGTCCATCGTGAACCTAGGTGGTGTTTCCTCACATCCATAGATGATACCAGAGGTAAGTTATCAGTGTTAAATTTAGAACCCCTAACCTAAAGGGGACATCATGTGAGGCCCAACATAATAGAGGTGGCCAACTTGACGAGATGGACCCCCAAGACCTCCCACATATATCACTCAAGACTCAACCATATAAGCTAGATCATCAAGGGGTGTGTGTGTGTGTGTGTGTGTGTGTGTGTGTGTGTGTGTGTGTGTGTGTGTGTGTGTGTGTGTGTGTGTGTGTGTGTGTGTGTGTGTGTGTGTGTGTATACACACACATATACATATACATATACATATACATGTACATGTACATACATATACATATACATATCAACTAACTAAAAGGAATTACTTATAATTTGGATGGAACTTCAGGGTTTAATCTTGACATGTGTCATGATAATATAGCCTTGTATTCACTTAGTAGACGAGGACAAGTATTATTTATTGTTAGTCGTAGGTGTGTTAAAATTTATATATAAGTTTAGTTTGAAACCATAATGTGTATGTCATATAGTGGCATTATTTCATGTTGCGGGGCCACACAAGCACTATATTAAATTAATTGGCATGCAACCGCAAGGCATTAACTTCATTTTTAGGCCATTTGTGACTGGTCGACCCTTAATACACTCACCTTGAACATTATGCCCTATACCTTATGAACTCAATGAAACTTTGTACGTCTACGATGTGTTATTATTTGTAATTATGTTGCGATTGGAGATATTTTATATATATTTGAAGGTGTAAA
>JARHVA010002952.1:1435000-1460000 GCA_037957365.1 Torreya grandis | reverse complement strand
ATATTCAACATAGTAGGAATAATTAAAACTATATGAAGTAAACTTGGAACATGAAAGAAACATTAGATTTTGATTTTGATTTGAAAATTACCTCCACTACTAAACTACAAAATTTTCTAACTTCTTGAGTCATGTATAAAATATTATTATATTATTATATTAATATATTAATATATTATATAAATTTATTTATGTATTATAATTTATAATTGCCTATAGGTTCAAGTTATGTTGGAAAGGATGGCATAATTTTCACTTTTGGTAAAGTGAAGTAGTTGTACTTCACTTGAAACCCATGGATGCTTACCCCATATCATATTTTGTGAATGAAGTTTCAAACAACATTAATATGATATTTTTGGTGGAGGTGATGCTATAAAATGAGGTTGTGTATTCCTTCATATGATAATGTGTTGTCCGGGGAGGAGATGTATTTATTTGTTTCACAGTGAATATGAGCATTGGAAAAGTGTTGGGAAATAAAAGGCCATAACAAGTATGAAAGTGGTTAAATATTTTAAGGCATGTTAGGCGGTGATGGTAAAGGATAATGAAAATGTATTTTAGGGGATGGATTTTAAAAATCCCAAGTAGATACATGTGCAAACCTCTATAACATGTCACTTTTACAATGTATAATATATTATGTATTGTATATAATAAACTCTAAAATATTATATATTTGTGCATAACATTTTAATGTGTGTGTGTGTGTGTGTGTGTGTGTGTGTGTGTGTGTGTGTGTGTGTGTGTGTGTGTGTGTGTGTGTGTGTGTGTGTTTGTGTGTGCGTGCGTGCGTGCGTGCGTGTTGAAAATAAGTCCATCATGAAACTTAGGTGGTATTTCCTCACATCCATGGATGACACTAGAGGTAAAGTTGTTGATTTTAAATTTAGAACCCCTGACCTTAAGGGGACATCATGTGAGGCCCAACATAATAGAGGTGGTTAACCTAGGGAAATGGACCCCCAAGACCTCCCACATATATCACTCAACACTCAAACATATGAGCTAGCTCATCAAGATGTGTGTGTGTGTTATAATTAATATTAAGAATATATTATTTTACATTAATTATAATATATTCGCATAATGAATCATTTTAATAATGACATTGAATAGATAACCATCATAAGAAAAATCATGACAAGTAGGGTCAACCATCAAATTTAGGCATGAAAATAAACACAAGTACATGACACATGTAAAAATTGGCATCAATGGTTGGAATAAGTGGCATCTAAGTTTTTTTTTATTTTCATATGTGATTCATGATACATGGATGGACCGGATCTCTCAAATAGTCTCCCCCATTTTGGTCCTTATTAACTAGCAAGTCAAGTTGCATAGCCATTTATATCCATTCCCATATACAACTATAGAGATAATACTATTATATTATACTACATATATTATTAACAACACACATGTGCGCGCGCACACACACACACACACACACACACACACACACACACACACACACACACACACATCTATATGATATATTATATATTATTATAATATATTATATTTATAATTATTATATATAAATGTGGACTTTGGTATTGATTTGTGTCGGACATAAGATGTGGAGCTCTGTCGCAATCAAATCAAACCTCATGATATCTTCCCCTATTGTTGATAATACAAAACAACCAATCAAATATGTCACCATGCAAAAAGCTATGAACCCCTTTTGAATGGGTACAAGTTATGTAAATCCATTATCTACCTTGAATCTAGGTTCATGTATGATATGGGCCCTCTCTTATCCAATATCACTTCAAATACCCTTTCATTAACCCTCACCATCATCGTTCAGCTCACCTTGAATATTTCACCACTTCAACATTGCTTAAGCTTACCATGAAAGGAAATGTCTCCTTGCAAAACACATTTACACATTGTATGAAGAAACACACAAAGTTATTTTACACTCTCACTTTACAAAATCATGTTCTATGAAAATCAAAAATTGCATCCTTTCCAACATGACTTGCAACTTGGGGCAACGATAGTCAATAGCAAGATTTATCCATCATCATCATCATCATCATCATCATCATCATCATCATCATCATCATCATCATCATCATCATCATCATCATCATCATCATCATCATTATTATTATTATTATATTAGCTATTTAATATTTATAAAATATAATTTTACTAATAATATTATACAGATTTATATGATGTAAATTTGAAAGGGATACTTCTCAATTCATCATGTTGGATAAATTTAAAACCGACATGACAAATCCAAAAGTATCTATTATTATTATTATTATTATTATTATTATTATTATTATTATTATTATTATTATTAATGGGTAAAGGTGACTTTTTTGGGGAATAGGGCCCCAAACCCTATACATGAAACAAATAGAAAAAATTTAGTCAATTAGATTTTACAAACAAACAACTATAAGAAAATACAAATAAGGCCTCACGAACCTAAGTCTAGCCACCCAGAATGAACATTAAAACAACTTAAAAACAACAATAAAAAAACACTAAGACCCACTCGATTCGTTAATCTTTTGAGATTTAAGGTTCATATGAGATGAATTTTTTGCTCTACCTATCCATTTGTTGTTCACTAGCATCCACTCTCCACCTTTTCCTAAATCTGATTTCTCTATGGTCCCAATAGAGGCTAATATTTTACTTCCATTGAAGTTTACACAAATATTTCTACCCGAGAAGAATCAATCTCTAGATTTTCCTCTCTAGAGATAGGTTGAGTTGGGACCAACACCGAATCCTTCCTTATGATGAAAACCTGAATGTTCCTCATTAAAAGCAACACATTTATGCTCATCTGAATACACATTAAAATTGTTGAACTCGGTATTCGAACATTTAACAGTCACATGGGAAGGGAAGAAATATTTCTAATTGCAAGGTTCCTTCTTTATTCCCAAAAATCTATAATCTTTAGTTAGATGGCTTGTCTTAAAACAACTTCGGCATTGAAACAAGATACCTTTTTAATCAAGAGGTTGTGACTAATAAAGGTCCCCAACATGTAAAACAATAGTTTATGGAAGGTCCTTTGAAGTGTCAATAATGACCAAAACTTTGATAAAGGTCCTATGATTAAAATCCATAGTGTCAGGGTGTGTTTTCAAAAACATTCCAAGTGAATTGCATATAGATTTAAAATTAGATTCATCAAACTGAAATGGAATATAAGGAAGTCGGACCCACATAAGTTGTTTTTCAAAAGAATTATTAAGAAGGTTAAAGAAAAGAAACCAAGATTTCAAGATCAAAGGGTGATGATTCATAATCTAAATCTAATTTTAAATCATTTCTTTTATCTTTTAAACAATGAAAAACAATAATAAAAAACATTTTGGCACTAAGGTAAATTTCAACTCAATCTTACAAATAGAGTTTTCAATGCTTTGATATTCATGCATGTAAATCTTGGCACTAAGGTAAATTTCAACTCAATCTTACAAATGGAGTTTCCAATGCTTTGATATTCATGCATGTAAATCTTAGATTTTTGGTCAGAAATTAAAAAATATACAAGTAAGACCATTGGATGCAAACTAACTCTCAAAACGAAGCACAGAGTCAGTCTCCTCAACATAAAAAACTATTATTGGAGGAGTTGTAGATTTGAGAGGTTCTGGCGTTGCTTTGAGCCTACCTCCTTCAGCCATGCCTACCATTTCACTATAGCTTAAACACCTGTTGCGAGTAAAGGGGGCAGATTCAGAACTTGGACTCCCGAACAGGGGTCGTTGACCGTATCTATGGCCAAAGGTGTTCACCCCACCGGAGCCGTCCAACGTCTAAGACATGAATAAATCCCTGACTTCTTCATCCCTCAAGTAAGTGCTTGGAAAGGTAGCAATCACAAATGAATTAACGTGCGAGACTCCATCCATTGTTGCCTGACTCCACCTGAAAGGTACGAGCAACAAACATAGAATGTCCTAAAAAATTCCCTATCGTCGTCGTGCTTGAATCATGGAACAGTGACCTGGGGTTAGCAGGAATCATTGCCAGCAAACTTCCGAGGAACCAATATTATTATTATAGCATATTATAGAAAGAATTAATATGTTTAATAATATATTATATTTTTAATAATTAAAAATTAAATTATATAATATATTAGAAAATATATTATTTAATAATGTTATAAATTATTATATGATATAACTTTTTTATTATAATTATAAATATATATTAATATATATATATATATATATATATATATAATTAAAATATTATTTTTATTATAATATTAACATATTTTTTATACATATTATGTTTTTATTATAATAATTATATTTATATATATATATATATATATATATATAAATAAAATAACATTTAATTTTATTTATGTTTATAAAGATATAATATATTTATCTATTGAATATATTATTGTAATATATTTATAATTAATATATAAACATAGATTATAGACATTTAATATCTTGCCCCATATCAGTGGTATTATAGTGATGATTCAAGTTGCACATAAAATGTGGAGTCCTACCACAATCAAATCATATTTAATGATGTTTTCGTCCACTCTTGACAATCAAAGATGTTTACTCTGTGTAAGCTACAAACCCCTTTGTCATGGGTGAAGGGCATGTAAATATACTCACTACATTCAATTCGGGTCTCGTGTATGATATGGGCCCTCTATTATATGATACCACCTAAACTAGACAATTGTGCCTCAATCACCACTTAGCTCACCTTAAAATATTTCACCACTAACACGTTTTATATGGATTTTCTCATCCCATCTATTTTTCATTGATCAAATTCATCATGAAACATAATGTCTCCTCCCTACATAATGCATTGTCATGCCGTATGAAAAAATACATAACATCATTTTGCACTGTTGACTTCACTAAAAATATAAAAATATTATTGTTTAATGCTTCGTACATAAAAGATAAGATGTGGTCAATGATCATAATAAATACCCCCTCATTTTACAAAACCCCTTTTTACAAAAAAATAAATATTACAACCCTTCCAACATAACTTATACCCTTAGAACTCACAGCGGGGCGATTTGGCAACGGAACGTTCAACGGGCATTATGGACGTAGGCCCACCCCATTAAGCTTCAGAGGTAGATTAAATTTTGCTAATGATATGTAAAAGGATTGGTGAAGTGGTATGGCTGTGCCCAACCCCACCGAAATTTGAATCTCAGAGGGCACTTATAGGTCGATAGTGGCCATATTCTTGATGGTTTAAATGTGATGAATTGTTAATGGTTCTATAATTCTCTTGAGAACTGGGCCCTCGATTTATACCCCAAAACATATTATAACTTTGATCAAAAACTAAGCACTGATCTTAAAAAAAATTGTACCTTTAATACAATTACTAATCTAATATTCATTTTAATAATAGTTTTGAAAAAAAAACTTATACCCTTAAAACAATTACTAATCTAATATTCATTTTAAGAATATTTTTAAAACATCTCTACAAGTCTCTGTTATTAAGTAAATACAATTTATGCCCACAACATTACTTACATTAATATTGTAAAACATCTCTACAAGTCTTTGTTATTAAGTAAATACTCATTATGCCCACAACATTACTTATGTTAACATTGTAAAAGAGTGGTGTATAATAGTTGTTAGGTCAACTATCCAATCACATAGTGATGATAATAATTGTGTCTTTTCGTAAATTCCACCTACATTGCATATAGAGAACAAGGGCGCCATGTGCCAAGTCCTTGCGGTATTTAGATTAGAGTTAAATCTGATATTAGAAAAAAGCATGTCAAGTTTACTAAAGGAAAATTGGTAATAGTAATGGTGCAATTCTAATACATTAAGAAACAATCTGAAAAAAAATTATAGAAAACTTGTTTAAAAACTTTTGATGCTTTTCAAAATAAATGCAAATGCATTGATAATGTATTCATTTGAAATCAAAGCAATAAAAAAAATTGTGATTTTATATCCCAACAATAAAATTGCGTTTCTCATTATCTTCTATCCCAATAAGTACACCAAAAAAAAAAGAGAAAATATGTTAAACGTTATATGACAAATAATGTTCCTTGTTTCCTATATCTTGATATACTCTACCATTTGTGACAATTTAGAAGATTCTTATGCTCATCTACTCTGTGTAATATCAATTGTAGGGCCTTTTTAGTTGGTGTGCAATTCCAAGCCATGCTAGAATATGGGCACCTTATAAGTTGAGAATTTTAGTTTTACACAGCAGCAGGACTGACCAAGTCTACAAGAAATGCACAAGTCTAGGTGCCAACTCCCAAGTGACCTGACAAGTCCACACAAATTTGTTATGAGTCTCAAGTGACATCAAAACTAGTCAAAATAGGTTGACTCAACAAGAATCAACTACACTTGAATAGACTCCACTACCATAAAAAAATAGCTTACGACTCGATCAAAACTCTTTTGAGCTAATTCACTATGACAGGTCAATGTTGTAGCAGGTAATTGCTTTATATATAACATACATATTTAAATTTAAATTTAAATTATTGTAGAACCAAAAAAATCATATTTCATATCATTCCCTCTACTTCAAGAAGTTAATTTTCTAAGCCCTGGTGCAGAGTCTGATCCAATTCTAAAGTTTTTTGTGGGATATTGGTCTTATCAAGACTAAAATAAGATCCAAAGCTAAAATGTTTTTAAATTTGAACCCTTTGCCTCACCAAATCAATTGAAAAGAATTGTCACTCATATCAGAGTTTCTATTGTTCTCCATCTCATCACAGTTGCATTGTTGACAAATAGACAAATACCAACACCTAACCAATATAATCTAAAACGTAAAACAAAAAGTAGTAGCTATTATCTTGTTTATAAAAAATGATGGTTATCATATTACTTTTGCAAAGAATAATTTTAAGCAAATAAACCTTCTCCATTTTGGTTCAAGTAGTATCAAATTCCTACATGTCAATAGAAGCCTAGATGTAAAAATTTGACAATGAGCTTCATTTTTAATGCTAACTTTGCACAATAATAATAAAAGTGTTATATCAATAAGCTGATTTAAAGCATTAAAAAAAACATTTTGAATTTGTCCAAAGAGTTGTGTTACGATAATGAAGACACGTTGTATAGCATGGCACAGGTTAAAATACCCCCAGTGCGATAACAATTATAAGGTAAAATGGAGAACTTCGAAGCTCACAGACCTTCTGCATTTTAGTTCAAATGGTATCATATTTCTACTTATCAGTAGAAGTGTATATGCAAAATTTATGAAATTTACACTTACAAGGACCATGAAGATAATACGAACTATGTAGCACTTATAGGAGGGTTCTTTGTAGTTTTGAAGGTGGTTGTGAGTAAGGATATAAGTGGTGGTATTAAGAGATCTCACGAGTTTGACTCTTACAAGTTTGATGAGGAGTAACCCCTCATTCTTTATCAATGTCCACATGGGCCTCTAAAGATTTTGTTGGCTCTAGGGATTTTTATTGCTGATGATCATCCATACTGGACAAAGGTGCATAAGAAAAAGGGTAAAAAAGGTTATGCCCTGGATGTGGAGTTTGATAACCCAAAATTGAATATTTTGTCTTGTTTGTTAGGCTTCCTCTAGGCTAGGCCTAGTTGGGTTGTTGTGTGTATGGTCTTGTGCCTTTTATTCTTAAGCGTGGCCTTGGTTGTCTTTGGGACATGTCTTCTATTGTCTAACTTTTTTTTTAATAGTCTTATACATTAATATAAACATTGTTTTATCAAAAAAATTGACTTAATATTTAATTATTATATTTTCTAATTTTAAATCACTTATTAAATAAAACTTATTAATCACTTTTTTATATACAAAATTTACCATATAAACTTCAAAATAATTACCATAAGAGTGGACTTAATGCTACATTATAGTGTGAAATTGTATTTACATATTTATATATTTTTAAAATATTATAGGTTCCTCAAAGCAATTAACAAATTAATAGAAATATTTGTGAAAAAATTAATGAATTTTATTTCTAAAATTAATTAAAAAATTTATAAAAAAATTAATATATTTTTTTTCTTAAAATTAATAAAATTATTTGTAAAGAAATTAATTAATTAATAATATAAGCTTTATTTCATCAACAAAAATAACTCAATATTTAATTATTATATTTTCTAATTATAAATCACTTATTAAATGAGACTTAGTATTCATTCTCTTTTTAATACAAATTTTACTATAAAAACTTCAAAAAAATTACCATGAGGGTAGGCTTAATGCTACACTATAATGTGAAATTGTATTTATATATTTCAAAAATATTATAGGTTCTTCTAACATAATTAACAAGAAAATAATAGAAATATTTGTGAAAAAATTAATGAATTTTATTTTTAAAATTAATAAAAACATTTGTAAAGAAATTAATGAATTTTATTTCTAATGTTATATAATTAAAATTCATTTATTTCATTATTTCTAATTTTGTTTGTATTTTTCTTAAGAATAGATTTAATACATGAAAAAGTTGTTGCCACTCTCTTGGATCTTTTAAGCTCAATTTCAAATTTGCCCTTATCAACTTTAAGATGAACATATACAAGTTTCTATAATTTAAAAGTGAAAAAAAAATGTATTAAAAAATCCTATCTACCAATGTATATATATATATATATAAAAAGGGACTTTAATAAATATCTAAGAACTTTTATTTAATATAAAGATTAAATATGTTTAATTTTATTTATTTGAGAGGCATTTTCAATTTTAATAAAAAATATTCAAATTGAAGTTATATACATTTTCAATTTTATTTATGTGAGAGGTATGTATACTTTAACTCTTCATTAAACTTTATATTTTGAACCAATTAAAATGCATTATTTTTTGTGTATAAATTTTTTTCATGTTTCTAAAACTTCCCAGATATGTGAGATATTTTTCCTTTTCAAAAATTCTTAAATTTTAATTTTATATGGGTGAAATGGAACGGCCTCGTAGCACCCCTTTGCATTTCATTGCAGTATTGATGTATATAGGAATTGCTTCCCCAGGGAGCCAGCAAGACTTTTAAAGATTAAATGCATGCAATCACTCCATTACTTTGGCCTTTTCCTTCGCAGTTTCTTTTATTTGATTGTAGTTTCATATTATTTTTGACTTATACTTCTATTTAATAGATTTTTTTATATTATAAATATAAAAATATTAAGAATGAATATTAAATTAGAGTATTAATAAAAAAAGGATATAATTAATAGATTAAAAGTTAAAATATGTTTAAAATATAAATATTTTAAAATAAAAATAAAATTATACGTGAAATATAAAATTCGTTATTTACACGCAATTTTTTTCGATCACATTTTCATTACCATCACGTTTTTATGTTTTTCATTTCTTACAACATAGATACAAATCTTACCCCAAGAGCAAGTGGTGAGGTCATGATTCTTTGTGTATGTCTATTGTCAACAATTTAGTCATTACAAATAATTCAAAGAAGATGATTGACCAACGAAGAATGGCCTCAAGAAATCATTCAATAGGATCGAACTTTGGCCTTTACACTATTGTCTTGGTTTAGAGGTATGGCGAACAAGACATTGGATGTATGTATCTCGAATAAATTATACCAAGACTTTGTTAGAAAAGTTTCAGATGATGGATTATAAGCCCATGTTGACATGGAGATAAGACTAAAGTTGTCTCGATATGATCCATCTCCTCAAATGAATGTCACTCTCTATTGTCATTGATTGAGAGTCTCATTTACCTTGTCTACACCAAGGCACATATTATTTATGATATCAATTATCTTTCACAGTTCATGCAGGAGCGAAGGCCATGCCACTAGAAGGCTCCAAACTGAGTATTGACGTATGTTTTTGGTACTATGGAGCATGGTCTTGAGTACAAGAAAAATGATCAGCTCTTCTTGCTTGGATACATGGATGCAGACCATGAAAGATCCATGGATGATAAGAAATCCACGTCTAAATATGTTTTTTTTCTAAGATCTAGTCCAATTTCATAAGGAAGTAAGAAGAAAAGTATAGTTTCCTAATATTACACCGAAGTAAAATATCATGAAACAAGTGGAGATGTCTATGAAGTGATATGGTTACCTCATACACTAGTGAGAATAGGAGCACCACAAAACCAACCACCTTTCTTGTACTGCGACAATCAAGGTGTTTTGCAACTTGTTCATAATCTACTATTTCATGACTGCACACAACACAATAAGGTTCAATGCCACTTCATATGTAATTATGTTCAGCAACATGATATTAAACTACAATTTTTCACCATTCAAGATCAATGTGCACATATTTTCACCAAATCACTTGCACATGTGGAATTTGAGGCATTTTGAAATTCTCTCTCTTGCACTCTTAAGACTATGATGTATTAGAGGGGCAGGTAGAAATGTTATAGATTAAAATTACTATGTATTGGGGTCGTGGGTTAGGTCTACTTTGTATTGGTTTTTTTTTCTTTTTGCTTTGTACTTTAGGAAACCTTTTGGTTCTCCTACTTTGTATTGGCACCTTTTTGCTCTACAATCTCTTTGACCTACTTTTGTGGTCATTTGTCAAACATTAATATATTTATCTTATCTTATCTATGTCATAATAGATAGAATAATCTATGTAGATTGGTTGTTAGTTTATTTTACTAATTGGAATGTTGTAATGCACAATCTCATAGAATTTTTTTGTTTTGGTAAACATTTCAGAAATTATTTGGTTGTCTATAACCAAATTAATTACATCCACAAAATTTTATAAATATATATCTTCTCTAATTGTTTAATTAGATCAATGAAATCAAATCCAATTTCACATTGTGTATAGTCATTTTTTATATACCAATCTCTTGTATAATCATACTTTATCATGTTATCACCTACATGTTTCTAAAGTTGCTCAAGAAGCATGAAAAGTCAAAATCAGGTGAATATTTATTTTGCCATTGTGCAGCCAGGTGCATTTGCCATCCCATTCACCTAAATAGAAGGATATTTCAATTGGAAGGGGGATGAGGGGGGGCTAACGGATATAAGGATAATTGAGAACCTATGCATGCAAAAACTTCTTTCACACATCTACTCACTCACCAAACTTGTTCCCTTGGAGACAAGCTTGTACTTCAGGCCACATTGTTCACCAATGATGTGAAAATATAGGTCCAAGGTTCACACAATAATATAATTAGTTTACTTACTAAATTGATCCATTGGTAATGAATTTGTATCTCGGGTTGGCCATGTATTGGGAGTATTGCACAAGCAATGATACATGTCAAATGCATGTATCACAGTTCAGGCACATGATTAATAATATGAGGACAGATATCAATGTGTCCACATAAAACCTTTATCTAAAATTAGAGCAGGTGCAACCAAAAACCTCTCTAGGTCACTTGAATACTTAAAAACTAACATCCCTTGAAGAAAAAACAATCAAGGCAGAGTTTATAACAATATATGACCAGCTCCAACCAACACTTGGAAGGCAAGAAAAAACTGTGGGAAGAATGGGATAAAAAATGCTAAGTATGCAACATAGGATAAGTGAAAACCTAAGAGCACCAAACCAAGTTTTCCATTTCTCAAGATGTCAAATAAAATTAGACATAAGAAACAAAATCCCGTTACATCTCTTGAAGAATGGAATTCTCCAAAACTAAAAGACAAGAAAAAGTTTCAACAAAACTAGAACTGCCAAACTACAGCTAAGCATATTGTGATTATTTAACCTACTTTATTTTCTATTTTCCAGAATTTACTAGAACTGTTCCATGTAACAACCACTTTCAATCCTACAGCTGGTTATTAACTACTGGAGTTTGCATAGATTCTACTCTACTTTACCTCATGCACAAATAGCACCATCTTTGACTTATGTTTATAAGAAGCTGTGTGTCTTGCGATAGCATTTCTTCATCTTGTATTCACCAATGCACAATGCAACTTTCTTGCTAAATATGATTTAATGATTCAATGGTTTCTTTAGACAGTTGATAAAACAGTAAGGGAGGGAAGAAATATGAATGACAATTTTTTTAATAAACCATATGGAAAAAGGGTCTAAGATGACCCTATTTGGCAAAGACTTAGTGTATTCTGGTGACCATGAGAAAAATAATAAACATTATAAGTAAGGCCCAAATTTTACTGATCCAGGACCCTGCCATCCGGACTTATCATGGATGCTTCGTGGATGGCTAGTTTCCACCCGGCTTGGCCTTGATCTTGAAGTGTTGTTGTTGGTATATGAGGATCCACCATACTCACTACGTTTGGTACCTTGTGAGAACAAACCACCTGGATTACCTGAAGGTCTTCACCATTCACAAACTTCTACACTTTTATCCCTGTACAGGTTTGACATTAAAATGACTAATTCAGCCAAAAGAAAAAATGGGAACAAGCAAAGCCAAACATTAAATTGGCTTGGTATTCAAGCACTGGAAGCCATCAACTTTCCGAAAATAGGTTCATCATTGTACATCCATGATCCTAAAGCAAAAACCTACCCATCCTTGTCTCTGTGAATTAAACCTCTTGATGAAAATGATGATGAATCATTTAGTCCTTCCATAACATGATCAATTGGTGGATTTCTGCACCAAAAAAACTTGTGTGAAACTTCTCTAGCTTATCTTAACAGAAGTTCAGACTAGATTTCCCAGACACAACAAATTTTAGACATTAATCAAATTATACTTCCAATACTCTAAACTATCATGGTCACATCACCCCTCAATTAAATCAAGAATATACCTGAACACCTGAGGATCAAGCCCACTCGGTTGTATTTTGCAGTTTTCCAGCTCAGCAAAGTATAAAAGGAACTCCCTTGTATACAATATCTTCACATTTCTAAATGCAGTTAAGAAAAATTAGTATCTTAAAACAATTTTATCCCAATAGACAGGGACAACAACACAACGTAACATCATTTAGAAAATGCACAATCAGTCGATATTATTTACTCAAAATTATGAGAAGGATACTTGCATGGAACAACTGCACTTGAAGGGATCCCTTCAAAGCTGCAGACTGACTATTGGCCTCTTGTCCCATTATAAAAAATAAAAAGAGATTTGACAAAGTTCCAGTGGAACGAAATGCATGTGAACTTTCATAACACCTTACATGTAAGAATGATCTTCCACCTCAAATTGAAAATGTCCTGTAAAATCAATTTTTAACAGCACATCATTAAAAATTTTAAGGACCTGAAAATAGCAAACTCAAATCATAGTAAAATTAGAAGAGAACATTCACATATTCAAGAAAATGCTCACACAAAAGTACCTTTAAGAAACTTCAATACATCTGTTAACTGGTTGAAAGACATAAATTTCTAATAGCCTATATGAATTGATATGCTTGCTCCTCAAACAAATCAATAATTTTCTGAATTTTACTGTAACTGCTTGAAAGCAGGACACAACATTTGACACAAATAAAGACCCGCTGTCGATTATTAATAGGAACAACATCAATGGCATCTTGCACCTTGGTGAAATCCCCTTCACCTTCCTGTTGAGAAACAAGAAGAAGCATAGTGCAATAATCTGGAGCGTCAAGATTTTCAGCTAACGATCTTTGTAATTTTCTTGACAATTTTCTCATAGGCCACTCACTACGACCACAACAAGGTTGCACAAAAAACAAAAAGACTTAAAGTGCTCCAAGAATCAAACAGAATAGACTTATAGAATTAGCCATGAAAACTGAAAATGCATAAACCAGCGCAGCTAGAGATATAATATATTACAATTTTTTTTTAAAGTCAATATTATATTCGTCAGTGCCATGGTGGATGTCCCTGTCAGCTAGACTAGCGACGACCCCAACCTAAAATTCCTCAGCTCTGGTAGACTGTTCTCACCCTATCCTGGCAGTGGATTGGAGCTCCCTCTTTTTCGCCACACAAATCAATGATTCCCTTAACTACATTAAAGAACCCTACTGTTTTTGAGACGTGAGTCAAGATTATTTATTTTGATTGCCAACAAATCTGACAGTGACTGTTGATGATGTCATCACTTCTTAAATAAAATTTAAATAATTTAGACCAATCATAATATAGATAAATGTTTTTTTCATGATTTGTGTTAAAAAATGCACAATTTAACTTTTGTAAAATTAAAAAAAAAATTATAAACAAAAAATAATGATTTTTTATTGGTCTAGAAAGTAAAATTTAATCGAAAATTAAAGTATATTAAAGACTTAAGTATCCCTCCGGAACTAATAAGTTGGCTATCAATCAATAAAAGTATTAAGATGAAAAATATTAATCAATAAAATTATGGGCATATTGAAAAAAAAAATGATAATGATGATGATGATGATGATGCACATATTCAAAACTAAAAATGTAAGCAATATTAAATGTATCACATGATTCAATATAGTACACATTTCACGCTAAAATTATTGAGATGTTACTTTCTTATTTATTTCAAGGTTGATTTGAAATTATGTGAAAATAGATTGACAAGTATATTATTTTAAATTAATATACAAAAAATTGTAGTGATGACAACAATTGTATATTTCTATATATTCAAAAATATATTCAACTTACATTGCGTATAAAGATTAAGTTGGATAAAAGAATTAAGATGAAAAGTATTAATTAAGATGGAAAGTATTAATGAATAAATGTATGCACGTGTATGAATTCAACACGTGATTGAATGTAATGCACACTTCACCTTAAAACTATTGAGATGTCACCATACTATTTATTCAAGGTTGATTTAAAATGTGGGGATATAGTTTGACGAGTATATTATTTTAAATTAATTTAGGTAGAAAGACGTTATCTTGAGAATCAATTATTGTACTTTTTTTTAACTTTGAGATAGTCTCCGATAATTTTTTATATTCATTAGTTCAGATTTAGGTGAATCAATTTATGATAACAATATTATTTTTTCTATCATATTTAGTTTTCAATATTATATATCAAATTATTTGTGGGGTTTTTTTTAGAGCCTTTGTTCCCTTTTTTAAATTTTTGTGTGGCTTTATTTTGTTGATTTTT
Organism: Torreya grandis; assembly: GCA_037957365.1. NCBI lineage: Eukaryota > Viridiplantae > Streptophyta > Pinopsida > Cupressales > Taxaceae > Torreya > Torreya grandis. The sequence goes on along the minus strand of JARHVA010002952.1, from coordinate 1,444,950 downwards.
TTTTCTTTTTATTGAGTTTTTTAATATTAATAAACATTTATTTCAAATGTGAGAAGAATATATATAAAATATTTTATGGTATTTTAATAATAAATGATTATAAGGTATATTAAATTATGATTATTAAATCTTTCAAGTGTTTTTAAGATTGTTATTTTTACATATTTGTACTTAAAAAGGATTTAGGATTTAAAAAATACTACTTGCATTTTATTATTATAGGGACTTTAGGTGGAAGTTTCTCTCCATTCATTATGATGTGATATTCACAGGCACTAGAACTACATTAAATTATGATTCAACATTGATATGTGGTTACGACCCTTTAAAGAGGCTAGAAGCAATTAACCCTACACAAATCTTTCTATATAATGTGTTTTATAAAGTGTTGCCCTGAATTAGGGTTACTTTAACAAGAGACAAGATTCAAATATTTTACAAAACTTATTTACAAATATGATAGAGGCATCTACATATATACTACTATTGAAGGTTTCTAGAAAATTTCATATTATAAGGATGAAAAATATGTGAGAATCATCCAGAATCAGACATTTAAGACTGGTGATTGTAGAGTGAATACACACAAATGTTGAAGCTATAACCAGAAGAGAGTATAATTGTAATAGATGTATTAAGAATGAGGTGGAGATGAAATGCATTACAATGGCTCAAAACTTACAACTCACTAAGCTCACAGCTTTACCGTTCATAGCTTACACAACTCTTGACTAAGTAGCACAATAGCACAAGGCTTACAATCACATTACATAAATGATACAAGGGTCATGTAGCTCCATAAGCCTCATTGAATGCTTAAGCCAAAAACAACTTAGAATGAAATATACTCCACACCAAAGAGAAAGGAGTATAGGCCATTAAATAGGTTGGTTGAGTGCATTATGACTCATCCAAACAAGGTGAGTGGGTGGGTTCCTCCACTAAGGGTGGAGAAAGAACTAAGAGAACATAGTGGAAAAGTGACCTGAGTGGACTAGGCACTCAGGGGACCAAATGGCATGGATGACCCCATCCACTCATTGTGTGACCCCATGTACTCACAAGTGCATGATGATGTCATGATGGTGGCATAACTCATCTAATAGACCTAATTATCTACATAAAAAAGATGAATAAGTAGTAAACATCTACACCAATACCCCCCTTAAGTGTAGCTTAGATGGGTAGTAGTATTGTGTCTCGAGAACTAGGCCCAATATGGCACCTAAGTAAAATAAAAATCTCAAAAAGTGGAGTAAAAAGAGAAAACCTAGTGGGAAAAAACTCCCTCCAAAAGAGAAAATAAGAATAGGAACCTAAAAGACCCCCCAAAAGATGATGCTGAAACAATCTGCACTCCAAGTACAACTCACAAGATGATAAAGGTTGATGATGAGATCTTCTGCCTAGAGACTATAGAAGCTCCATATGCATCGAATAATGTTTCTTCCCTTTACCAAAGGAAGAACATGATGTGTGTATTGAAATTCTACACATTTCACAATGAAATATAAAGGCAACAATACGAAGATATCTGAATGTGTTCTAAATCATATATGTGGGATAGGTCTAACAAGAATGTGCACATAAGTTGGAGGTAATACCACTAAAATAGATCTATCTAAAGAATGACATGGAACATTTCCTAAAATAATGTCTATGTGATGTTTAGAACATGACTCACCAACTAGAGAAATAAAATCCACATGAAGAGATGAGATATCAAATTTCTCAATAGGTATACTCTCACTGAAAATAGTAGAGTCCTTCAAAGTGCTAGATTATGATAGATCATAAAAGCAACATCCTGTATAGGAATGAATGTAGACTCTGTAACAAGATAACTAAGGTCTAGAAAAATCTTATCCCATAGTGGTGGCTAGAAAAAATGAGGAGTACTATCCACCTTGAATGTGTCATCATAGGAAATAGAAGTAGGATGAGAGAGTACAATAGTCTCAGAAGATACAATAGGAATAGGACAAGGAGGAATGATATAGATATCAGTAGGATCTTAGAATAGACTCTAAAAAGTGCTCCAAACTATGCAAAGACACTCAGTGTACTCCACATGGTGGTGTAGATCCCATGAAAGGTGAATCATAATGTGACCATAGACACAGTCACAAGAGTCGGCCTAATCATCATATTAACCTAGGTCAATAAGAGAAAGAATTTATCCATATAAAAATGGAATTTGTGTGAGTATTCTGTGTACAATCACCATGAAGCATAATTGATCTTCCCAACAATAACCACTAGTGTAAAAATAATTTTCCTCATTTGGAATCTCTCAAGTGGAATCGACATGACCATAATTGAGAGTAATAGTGTATGATTTGGAGGTAGACTTTAGACTACACCAAAAATGAGTCCAGTCAAATGAGATCAATATGTGTATAAGTGATAATGCATGCTCAACATATGGACGTCAATCTCAATTGATAATGCATCCACAAAATGTAAGATTAATGTGTGTAATTGACATTAATTGAGCACATATAACAATTTAAAAAACTTAATGTGTGCATGAGAGGTAATTCAAGGCCCACAAAAAACATCCAAAGACAATCAACAGTGACCCCCCTATGTTTGTAATTACAAAGCATGCTTAAGGAATGAGTAATCAATTCTTATGATTGAGCACTAGTGCATGCTCTAAGAATATAAATTAGAGTTAACCAAAATTGGTCCGTAAAAATAATAAAAATTAATGCACAAGTGAAAAAAATGTCTCAATGAATGGATGTCAGACTCTGTTGATAATGCATCCATAAATGTGAACAATCAATGCAATATCCACTAAATTGGTACAAGTGAAAACTATAAACAAGCCAAGTAGGAGGATGTCAAACTTTACCAATAATGCATCTGAGTGAGTACAAATGTGAAAAAATGATGTTATATTAGGCCACACTTAACACCACCAATTTATAGTGCTTGATAAAATAAGTATTTTCAAAAAAACTGACAACTCAAAAGGAGCTATGTGTTAAAAGTTATGCAAGAAAGAAGATTTGATAGGAAATCCACTACATTAAATTTGATAGCCTTGGGAATGTCACATATAAAACAAAAAATCTATTTTATTAAATTTGGTGGTCTCTAAATTCTCATGCTACAATTATGTGTATGGGAAGGTTGAATAGAAACCCCTATTTTTATAAAAATCCATACAACTTCACCAAAACTAATGAAGACCCATTTGAGAACTCGAAAATACCATGAAATCTAAGAAATTATTTTTTCATACTAAGGTCTATTGACATGAATTTCAAGGCAAAATGTGAATGATGCCTCTAAGGTAAAAATGGCCATGGAAGTACAAAAATACCAAAAAGGTAGAAAAATATGATGTCCCAGCTATGTTGGGGAGGCAATAATTAAGTTTAGATCTGCAAGAAATTTCTTATATCAACATTATAAAAGCATACAGATATATGCAAATTTCAATTGGAGAATAAAACTGTAGATGATCACACATATCTACAAGTTTTATCAATAATTTTTAAGAATATAATACCAAGTCTACTCAAAATTTCAAATAAACAATAACAAAATAAAAATGGTGTTTGTTTTACTATCCCTTTACTCTAATACCATGTGAGAATCATCTAGATTTGGATGTCCAAGACCAATGACCATATAATGAACACACACAACTATTGAAGCTAAAAAATAGAAAAGAGCAGAACTGAAATAGATGTATTTAGAATTAGTTGTAGATTAAATGCATTATAATGGCTCAAAGCTTACATCTCACTAAGCTCATAGCTCTATTAATCATGGATTACACAACTCCTAGCTAAGTAGAACAAGGCTTATAATGACACTATAGAAATAGCACAAGGGCCATGTAGCTCCATAAGCCTCACTAAATGCTTAAGCTATAAATGGCTTAGAATGAACAGTACTCCACACCAAATAAAAATAAGGATATGCCATTAAATATGTTGGTTGAGTACATGATGACTCATCCAGACAAGGTGAGTGGGTGGGCTTCTCCACTATGGGTGAAGAGAGTACTAAGGGAACATAGTGTAAAAGTAACCTGAGTGGACTAAGAACTTAGGGGGCCAAGTGGAATGGATGACCCCATCCACTCATTATGTGACCCCATGTACTCATAAGTACATGATGACATCATGATGATGTCATCACTCACCTAATATACCTAATTATCCACATAATGAAGATGAATAAACAAGTGTAGTAAATACCTATACCAACAAAATGTAGTCAAACTTATGGGTTTCACTTTGCATAGTTCCATCTACATTTGATTATCATAGGGAGAGAAGGTGGAATATTTTTTGACTTCTGTTGGGACACTAACACACATTTGAACTAAATTGAGCCCTGATTTTGAGCATACAAGATATGTAGCTACAACCCTTAATGGAGCATGGGAAAATTACAACACATTTCTATGGTTTTTGGATGTGTTTCAAGGTGTTGATGGGAAAAGTAGGTTTATTTAAAAGGTGAAAATATTCTGACATTTATGCTTGCTTATTCACCAACCTCTCTCAAATTGGTGAATAAGTAAGCATAAATGTCATAATATTTTCACCTTTTAAATAACCCTAATTTTTCCATCAACACCTTGCAACACATCCAAAAACCAAAGAAATGTGTTTTAATTGTACCATGTTGCATTAAGGGTTGTAGCTATATATCTTGTATGTTTAGAATCAGGGCTCAATTTAGTTTAAGTGTGTGTTAGTTCCCCAACACAAGTCAAAAAATATTCCACCTTCTTTCCCTATGATAATCAAATGTAGATGGACCTATGCAAAGTGAAACCCACAAGTTTGACTACATTTTATTGGTGTAGGTATTTAATACACTTGTTTATTCATCTTCATTATGTGGATAATTAGGTCTGATAATGGATTCTCAAAATTTTCTGACTATGAGGATCAATAGAGCCATTTTCATAGCAATTTTTATATTTTCTATGGGAATTACCATTTTAGAAGTGGTTTGTAATTTTTAAACCCTTTCCAAAGCATTCCAAAAGTGTTCATTTCAATAGATCATGGTCTGATTTCTATTATTAATTCTTCATAGTTCTACAACCTTCTCTAAATTTTAGGCACCTATCAGAATCCATGTAATGGAGAACATGTATTTATCTATCTCTCCCTATTTATTTCATTGTATATTGATAATTTACATTTAATGGTACTTTCATTACTTTTCCCTTTACATTAGGTATATCTGAATTAAATTTATTTAATATATTTAGTTATATTTAATTTCTCCATTATTTTACTTAATTTATGTACTCTTTTTAACACTTGTGTGTCCTTTTTGTAAAAACTTTGGTTGAAACCCTCCTTTTCAATCAAAAAAACTTATGGTTTTATGTTCTTATTACCTCTAGAGTTTATTATTGTGATTTTTCCACTTTGATTTTTAGGGATTCCCTCCTTGGTTTCCCTCTTAGGTATTATTATTTCTTATTTCATAGATGTTGACTTTGCTTAGGTTGCTTCATCTTTTATGTTATAAATGTATATTTTTACAATGTGAATGAGACATCTTTATCGAAATAATGCATGCATGATTTAAATGGTTCAAATTCTAAAATAACATATGACAAAAATCATAGTAATGAAAAATTAAATTATTAATAAACATGTAATGCAATGTCCTTGTTCCTTTACTAAAGTTTTGAATATGATAAAATACACAGTGAGTGTAAAGCCTCCTTGTTTGATTTATGATCTTTGTATGATTTGTGATGATTTAATCCCTCCTCCTTCTACCTCTTTCCTAGTGTTCCTATGTTTGAAATGAATAATAACATTAGACCCTTGAATAAACCCCTTTATTGTTCCATTGTGCTCACCAATGAGATTATCTTTCATCTAATATAGTATACTAAAAAATTTGGTTGGGCGTTAAGTTAATGGATTCCATGAGAAATTTTCACTAAATATTATTTTTACAAGATTTTATACTTCATGTATGTTTTAGTCAATACCCTGATGACATTTTTGATTTGAGGAAAAAATTCATTAGGGTAAGAACTACTCATAGAGGTCATTTGGGTAAGGACAAAAACACACACAAAGTATAACTATCTAATAAAAATTATCATGGAATTCTTTAAATTAACATATAAAAATAAAAAATTCATAGACTATATCAAATGAAAGGTGAAATTTTACAAAGATCATCAAAAACTTTAAAGGATTACAGTAAATATATATATTATCTTTAGTATTTCCATTTTTATTAAAATATATATATTAATATTTGAATGCAAATGTTGAATAAATTACCATTATTAAAAAAACCAATGGTAGACAAAGTTGACCGTCAATTTAATCCTTGCCTTAAAAACCTTCTTATTGGACATACACTTACTTAGAGCATATTTATTCTCAAACTGTTGCACATTTATTTGGGGCCTCTTAAATAATTAGATAATATATATCAATTTCTTCTAATAATTGTTGTTTTCTTGTTTAGATGTGGTTTAGACAAAATAATTATATTTTAATTCTAAGTGCCTTTATTATGCAATGAGAACATAAGATTATCTAAAGTGAAATAACTCATAATATTGTGAGACATAATGTTAAACCACAAAGAAGACCATCTTTAAAACCAATATTCGAGATAGATTCACTTCATTTTCCTCTTCTAATTGGTTGGGGGATTGACTTTTTTTTATTGAAAGTGGGATTTAGTAACACTTTGATATCTCTCTAAATGTCAAATATATTTTTACATTTTTTCCATAATGTTTATTTTAGTGTAAAATTATAACGCCCCACCTAGCTTGACCTTTGTTTAGGCCCATGGTTAATTATTAATTAGGGTTGAACCTATTAATTGAGTTATTCTCTATGATTGGGACCATGATTTATTTCATGTAAACTTTGATTATTAAATATCATATTATGAATAAAATAGATTTGTATTATGGTGGATAAGTATTTACTTCTTTTTCTTTTGGTTATATCTATTCATATCATAGAGGTACTATCATGAGTGTGGTTTATGTGCAATAAATATGGGTTTTTGAATGTGTTATAATATTGTTTTATACCTATGATGAGATGATTTGGTAAGGGCTTACACATTGTCCATCACGGTCGTAGTCAAGTCAAAGAGGTAAGAGCATGAACTCTAATAGAGGATAGACATAGTGATTAGTGTCCCTAGAGGTGGAATTGGTGATGGTAGTCACCTTGTATACTATTCAATTATATTGAATATTAACCTCACGTATACAATGAATATTGTGATTGGTTAGACAAATACAAAATGGACACATTATGTCTTAATGTGGCATATTCTTCATATGACAATGGGGTAATATAAATATGCTTCATGACCACTTTTCTATAAGTGTGTCAAATTGGAAAGGGCTACATAATTATAAGTTGAGTGTGTGATTGTCATGTAAACGGGTCAAATAATAATACTATGTCCCACTAGGCTTTGACATAAATGATAATTATGAATTATCATCGAGTGAACCATAAACCATGTAGTATAAACCATGGTAGGTCACCTAATATAATAGAAAGTGACATGATACAAAAAATATAAATTTATTATCCAAATTTTAGCCACGATAGATAATACTCATTTGATATTAAATATAGCATAAACCAATAGATATAGAGGTTACGATATAAGTTGAAGTAGATCATGGTGGTTGGTAAGTATTTAATATATAAGTAGACCAGGTGTAATAGAAAGAAAAAGATAATTCCATAAGTAAATCACTGTCCATCAGGCCCTTCCAAGAGGTAAATAGAATAGATGATGAAGTAAACACAATAAATATTCAATTTATAATTAGTATCACCATTCCTTAATTCAATGTGACTTGATAAAATGGAAATAGACTTGTTCTAATAATTAATGCCTTCCAGAACTTTATTGAGATATAAAGATATTATACATAGAAGGTAGACCATTGAAGAGGGGTTCAAATGGCTAGACCACACTAGAAGGTATTTTTTAGTTGGGTCTGGTTGGGTGGATTTCCAAAAGTGGAATGAGGATAATTTCAGATATAAGATAAGGAAATAGGATCACAATGAATTATAAGTATAAACCATGTGGGCGATAGGGACAAATTACAACCCTATTAAGTTAATGTTTATTATTGTGCAATTATCTTTCCATTTATTTTAAGGTTATGATTTTTTGAATGATCTAAGGATCCTATTTTATTGTTACAATTTCCAATGTTTATGGATGTTTTCATTTCATGTATTTTCATTTTTTTAAAGGATGTGGATTTATTCAATGAGTTATGGATATTGTTTATTTTTTGTAATCTTTCTGTGTGTATATTTTTATTTTATGACAGTGGCTAGAATGTCTTATTTATTTTAACACTATCCTTCTCCTTAAATGATATTTTCCATCCTCTTTTATATCTTTGGGTGGGTTATAAGAAGGATAAGAATATATCTTTGTACAAAAAGTAATTTTTCATCCACTAGAACCATGAGTACATTACTATGTATCTAAGAGGCTCTGCTAGGGTGGTGGGAGACGGGGATACATCCCAAGCCTAATGTTTTATGGGTTTTTCAACTCCTCTAGTGTTTTTTAAACTCTCCCAGACACAATATTATTTATCAATTAATCATGTGATTAGATGCCATGTGATAGTGCTTTAATTTGAATTAGTTGTGGGTTTTGATACCATTTTATCATAATTTGAATTGATAGGTAAATTAAACCTAATTTAGATAAATTAAATGGAATAAAGCAAAATGATGCAAATAGACTTTTGACAAGTAGAATTAAAGTAAAAGATTGAATTCAACACATGAAAATGATTAAAATAAAGTTAACTATGAAATTAAATGACAAAATTAGTTTTTTAATCTAAAATATGACTATGATGGCTAATAAACAATTGAAACAATAAATCTATAATGCATTTTATAATTCCCAAAAGTAAGAATTAAAACTATTAAAGGATAGGATCGACCAACTAAGGTTAAGATCAAGTCCCACATCGTCTTATATAGGTCAATTCTATATTTTTCTAAAAAATAATAACTCAATTCATAATCATGTGTGCTAGCTTAAACTCGATCTATATGCCCATATTTGAACTTCAAAATTGTGTAAAAGACCTAAAAATGACTTCTCTAAATTTTATACACTAATAGGTATTGAAATGATTGAAACTTAAAAATAAAAAAGGGGAAGTGTAATGTGCTTAATTGACCTTATTCACCCCCATGATGACTAAATACTTTCTACATATCCAATTCCTAAAGACAGAATTCAATCCCATGTAGTTCTTCCACATAGAGTGATTTGTAAAATTATGCTCCTTTGACTATATAAATAGCTTTAGAGATGGATTGAATACTTGACTATAATTTTATTTTTTCTTAGATAAAATCAAATTATAGCATGAAAGAGGACTATTTGTAATTGTTAGATTTAGAATTGGTAAGAATAGGGAAGCTTTATTCAATGTGTAATAGTGTAAAGATGCCTTTTTATTGAATTTTTGAAAGTGATAACATAAGCAATTTATGTGTGCCTTTATAGAAATACAAAAGGGGAAACCACATCTTAGGAATGATAAAAACACAAGTCATAAAGTAAAGGAGGGTTTAATTTTAAAAATTGACCATTAGAGGACCAAAGAAAAATTTACCCATAGGGGAAAAAGCCTATTACAACTATTGTCCCTACTGGTCGATCTTATCCTGAAGTTATTTAAGTAACAAATACAAATTTAGAAAATAAAAAGGTCCATACAAGTTCTTAGAATAGAATGAGGATCAAATAGGTCCAAATAAAGTGCACAAGTTAATTAAAGTGGAAAACAATCAAAACTAACATAATAAAGTATTCAACACAAAAATTGGGAGTCTACATTTTCAACCCCCTCTCGGGTATATAAATTAAAATAGTATATTAAAGGAAAGATATAACTTAGTGTG
>JARHVA010002952.1:1402500-1430000 GCA_037957365.1 Torreya grandis | reverse complement strand
CAAACACATATACGTATGTATACATATATACACATATATGTATATACATGTGTGTGTGTGTGATATCACACACACACATGTACATACAGACATACATACAATTTTAAATCACCATTTTAAATTATTTTTTAAATATATATATATATATACACACACACACACACACACACACACACACACATACACATGTATATATACCTTGATATATGTATATATCTATGTGTGTGTGTGTATTCAAAAATTAATTTTTCCTACCTAAAAAACTATATATTTTTATAAAAAAATATTTAAAAAGAATAAAAACTTATATAATAAATAATTATGCTTACACAAATGTGTCTGTGAAGACTGGACAAACACTTAAATGTAGTGAATGTCATGTTGGTTAATCTATGACAGGGTTTTAGACTCAATTTAGATCTCTCAAGCCTAAAACCAAGGTAATTTTGGAGGTAATATTGCAAAGGTCAAAATAATATGCTTTAATAGGGCATAAATCCTTTATAGAAGGAAAAAAGACTCATTGAATGCATTAGTCCATTGATTTCTACTACTTATAAAGGCATGTGTTCTACCTCAAACTGCAAACAAACTTTGTACTCCCTCAAAAATTATTCATAAAATCTTGTGTCTATGATTTTGACTCTATCATTTCACATTTCACAAGTTTTTGTAGCTAAGAGTATGCAAATTATTCATTTTCTATGTCTCAATTGGTATAAACTCATCAATTTTTATTCATTTTTTATCCTAATTGGACTTAAAATTGTATAGATAGATCATGGAGTTGGGTAGTCACCATAAAATACCAATTAAGGAGCTAATGATTAGGTAAATTGAAGTCAAAAGAAAAAGAGAAATAAAAAGACAAGCATATATGAGAGCATCCATAAGAGCTTCGAAACAAGGTGAAGGTACTTCTTCCACACCAAGTAATATTTTAATTAAAAATAATATGCCCAATTTCATGTAATTTAATTTAGATACATCTTTAAATTAAATTAGAGTTAATAAATCATTATTTAATGATGAAACTCAATATGTAGAACGTGTAGCTAATGAATTTTTATTAGGTGATGAAACACATAGAGAAACACAATATAATGAAACATGTATCCATAATGACATTTTTGAGCATGACGATAATGAACATCACATAATAAATTCAATTAATGTCTCTCATAATGAAGAGGAATTTACTTTTCTTGTAGAATCTAATGTTAATAAAGACTTGAATATCCATACTATGGTTAAAGTGCTAATATCATTAAATTTAATAAATAATGTAGCTCCTACAACACCACCGACAAGGATAATATGAAAAAAAAAACAAGGTATTTGGTTGAAATATATGAGAAGATATTAGAACCTATGGAACATTAAATGCCAACATGTATAGTTAAACATCAATCTCAACTTGTATCGGACTATATATTTTAGAAGAAAAATGATACAAAATGATGTCAATTTTTTACTCAATTGATGAAAATTCAAAAGATGTTCCATATTATGCATGATTTAGGGTTACAAACAAGCAACCCATAGGTAATAAATAATGTGATAGTAAATAATCTAAGTAATTAATTTAATTAAATAGGTTATAAAACTAAAAAATAACTTAGTAATTTAGAAAGATAAGTGATAATAGAGCCTATAGTGATTAAGACAACATCTAGAGGCCAATATATTAATCAAACAAGTACAACCCTAAACTTGAATAGATGAATGTAATTAAAGTCATAGGAAGAATAACAAGACTCAAATAACCTTTACTCGCATATTATTGGGCATTTAGTGGTTGACTCCCAAAAAAAGATAAGGTATTAGTTGAAGGTGTACCGTATGAGTTAGAAGAGGAAATAATATGTCGATTAGTATCTTATTAGTCAAAATGAGAAAACATCAAGAACAATAACTCACTAAGAATAAACCTTATTGCCTAAGAACTAGGGAGAGCATAACATAATACGCCAGAGCACAAAATAAAGATGACGACAATATAATTTTATTTCCTCCATTGTCGCATGTGATGCTTATTTATTGGCATAAGAATGTTCATTCTCGGCCTATGACAATTCTAGTCTTTTAAAAATGATCTTCCAAGGTGGTAGAATCTCTTAAATAGTCACTTGTGGCTTGTTTTAAAGCTTGTCATAATTTTGGCATTATAACACTACTCTCAAAGGGCTTCAAGAAGGTATTCTAGTGGGATAACCTTACACACAAAAGCTTGTTAAATAATGGTGTGGGAACTTGTATTTATAAATCAAAGAAATAAATCTAACCATAGGTAGGTTAGGTTAAATTATAATTTGGGTTGAGTCTAAATTAACCTTGGTTGGGTCAGTCTAACTCTAGGAGGGTTTAAGGCATTCATGAAATCTTGACGCCTTGATTTTAGATATTTGTGAGGCAAGCCAACTCACTTTAGATATTTGTGAGGTGTGAGTCATATTTTTGAATATTTATGAGATAAAAAATCACTTTATTATCTCAATTGACTTTTTGACTTCATTTCTTGCAAAAAATATATTTAGTAAATGAAATTCACTAATTTGATTTGGAATTTTTGTTTAGGCAAGTTAATTAGGATTTGCAATATAATTAGTCTTGCTTAGTGATTTTTAAATTTTGGAAATTATTTTAAATGTCATGAATTAATATCTTAACATGTTAGAAGTGCCAAATTAATAGGTCATAATTTGACTAGGGTTATAATTGAACCAAGTTAGTGTTGCATATAGTGTAATACACCAAATAATCTAGCCTCATCATGTTTTTAGGTAATTAAATCCCTTACACAAATGAATTTGGGTAATTCATATGATTTATAGGCTTAAAATATGTCATTTTCTATAAATTAAACTAAATGTTGGTTTAGGCATGAAAGTGGCCAAAACTAGGTGTCTATAGTTTGTCCCTATTTGAGAAACCATTGCGAGACACAAGCATAGTATATCTTTTCAAAGAATGAAAAAGTCATTAATATAAATTGTTCATGATCTAAAGAGTGGTTGATAAGCCCTTGATGCCCCCTCGAGGGAGTGGGTGGTAAAAATATAATCATCAAACATTCCATCACAATTAATAAAATGACATGATCTAGATGGTTACAAGGGTGGGATTACGAAATTGCCCAATGGCAGTTATAACTAGTAATGGTGGTGGACTCACTAATTTTTCCAAAGGTGATTGTAATCAGTAATGAAGGGTGTTACACTAGTTTTCTCAAAGGTATTTATGAGTAGTAGCACTGATGGATGCCCTAATAGGGCAGTGGGATAGATACTAATTTTTCCAAAGGTAGTCATAATTAGTAACCAAATGGAAAACATAGATTTTTCAAAAGGCAGTTATAATAAAGAAAGGAAAAATAAGAAAAAGACTGATTTACCCAAAGGTGGTTATAATCAGTAGTGAAAAATAAAATGCACTAATTTTATCAAAGGTGGTTATAATTAGGAACACATAGATTTTCCCTAGAAAAGAAGGTGAAGCAATGAAAAATAATGATTTGCCCATAGGTGGTTATAATCTTTAGATATGGTCCAAAAAAATTGTCATAATGAGGCACATTAGCAAGGGTAGATTATTTTTAAAAATCATAAAAATAGATTTACGATGAGCTAGCAAAGGATAACAACACGTTTCTAACCTGAATGTGAGTTTAAATATACATGTTCAAATACACATGGGATATAGGTTGAAAAATTATGTTTTTAAATAGGTCTCAGGGGGAGGCCCAAAAAGTATGGAGTGGATAAAAGATAACAACACATTTTTAGCCTAAATGTGAGTTCAAAGATGCACATTCAAACAAATAGGGCATATAGGTTGAAAATTTGTGTTTTTAAATGGGTCTAAAGGGGGAGGCCCAAAAAGGATGGTTAAGACATGAGATTTTTATTTTATATTATCATCTTATTATGTTGTATGACTTATATGTATATTTGTTTAGAGATTCTTGTCTATATAAACACATAATAAATCATTTGTTGCACTTCTTTATTACTCATGGATTGAGGCATGTATTAGGGTATTTGGCTAGGTTTGTGACTATATCAAAGAGATGCTTTCATTAATAAAAGACTCCATGTGAGCATGATTTTAATTTATCTTGTGATATTATGCATGCTAGTTATGGATAATTAAAATGAAAATTCATATCTTAAGCCTAGAAAGCTTAATTCAAATGTAAATATAAATAATTTGTGAATAAGATATGGATAATCAAATCCCAAGTGTAAGTATAACAAATAAATTAAGTGTAAGACTAAATAAAAATATTCACAACTAAATTACATGATATGGATAATCAAGACTTGAGTGCACGTGAAATTTAATAGTCCTACAACAACTGAGAAACAAGAAATAAGCCAAAAACAAACAAATAAACAAAAAGAACAAATAAACAAAACACCAATAAAAACAAACACCAAAACAACAATTAAAAAAAAACAAAAAGACACCAATAAAAAAATAAAACATGTAAACAAACAAAGTGAACAATAATCCAAAGCAAAGAAAAGTGCAGTTAACAAACTATTATAAACACACAACAATACACAAACAATGATTAATCACAATGTAAGTACAAATTAAAAACAAATTATTCATTTTGGTGATAGGGTGACCCCTAAGCTACCTGGGTAGCAATGACACATGTACAACACAAGATCAATTGGCACAAGGTTGACCTAGGCTAAATGAGACCACAACACAAACACAAAAAATAAAAACATTGCCCCAAGTTTATAGGATAAAACAATAAAATGAGATGACAAACATAATGGTAGAATTAAAAAAAGGAAGGTGTAGCCGAGTTGACTCTAAATGTACTAGGTAAGTGGATGCTACCTACATAGTTCCATGGACACAAGATCAAATGCAAACTTCAAGACAAATGTAGTTATCCAAGGATATGGGATAGGATAAAATGGATGATAATAAAAATATCATTAACATGTAGAGGAAAACAGGAATGATATTACAAAATGGTGAGTAGGTGAGACAAGAGGGGATGATGTTTCATAACCATGAAAACATCAACACAAATAAATCATACAACTCTAAGAGTATGGTTTAAGCTAAAACCACACTAGAAGATGACATACAAGTATCCACTACTAAACTGAATTGGTAATTCATAGTGTCTACTACATATAAGGCTTGGAATGAGAATGATCTCATAAAATGGTGAGAGCATAAAATATAGAGAAATGCTCACAAAATGTCAAGAGTGTAATATGAAACCAAGTCGGCATTAGTGTATCAAATTTGAATACATAATACTCATAACATGAAGTCACAAAATGGTGAGATCATATGTATTAAGGTCAATAAGGATGGGGAAACTAAATTACAAGTGGGTATTTGTGAAATAGTTAGGGGTACCAGGATACTTAAGGCAAAGAAATGGTCAAAAAAGAAACAAAAGTGTGGCTGATCTAACCAAGATACCCCACGTATATAGGTTCTACCTACATAATCTGTGTAGACCTTAGGCTGATGTAGTTTTCCCAGAAATAGGACTAAAAATACTAAAGTGGTCTAGAAATAAACTCAACAAATAAAATGGCCCATCCTAGAAAATTTTGATGGCTTTATATCTCATGTGGAAATTCTAAGTCAATTTTAATGATTTTTTGATTTTAAGGATTTTTAAGATCTTTTACAAATGTTTACATATTTTAAAACTATTACAAATGTTTAGATATTTTAAAACTATTACAAATGTTTAGATATTTTAAAACTATTACAAATATTTAGATATTTTAAAACTGTTACAAATGTTTGTGGAATTTCTAGGCATCTCAACTACATTAAGAATTATGAGACACATAATAGTCCAACATGCAAAATGATGAGAATGTTGCTCAGGTTACTCACAAAATAGTGAGAGTGTTCAACCTTAAAATGCTCACAAAATGTTGAGAGCATGCCAAAGGGATGAATGAGATGACCTTAACATGAATTGACCACTGCCTACATAGTCCCATTAGGACATCAAGTCACTATAGTTTCATTTACACAAAAGGCAATGAATTGATTCCAATATTTTTGGGTGTTTTTAGTATCTTAATTCGATCAAGGATTATGATATACAACATTGTCCAAACTCATAAAATGATGGGAGTTTTCAACTTAAATTGTACATAAAATGATGAGAGCATGTTAAAGGGAGTGACTGAGTTGAATTCAACATTAATTGAGTGCTACCTTCATAGTCCTATTAGGACCTCAAGTCACAGCAGTTCTACCTTCACAAAAGGCATCCAATTAAGTACTATTAATCTCCAAGTAAAAGGCAGATGGCAAGGAAATTGATAATAATAATGTCAATGTGATGTAGAAATGCATGGTAAATTTGTTCCTAATTTTCACATAGGTAATTATAATTAGGAAAGAATGGCAAAGGTTCAGTGGTACTAATTTCCCCACAAGTGATAATAATTAGTAGCATAAGGTAGTACACTAATTTTCCTAAAGGTAGTTATAATCAGTGGCACTCATTCAAATGTAATAAAAAATGAAGGATAAAATTGCCATGTCCACTGTCATACTAATTTCATATACTACCATTCAAAAATGTAATTCTGAAATAAATGCATGAACTGAGTCTATCATCAACCATAGAATGTGCATGAAGGATAAATTAATTGGAACAAAGGCCAAACATGATAGGGGAGGTAAGTAAAAATAACTAGTTGGCAAAGGTTTAAGGGTATGGTAAAATGGTAAAGGGGTATAATATAAAGAATAGGTATAATATGGCATAATTTAGATGATCTTTGTAGATAATAATCTGAACACCTCAAGCATAGAAACGTTTGAGGTGCATTATGTTTATAGGTTCATCAAGTTCATCGCCCTCTAGTGTAGTGAACATGTATGCTCTAGAACTATAGTTGTAAATAATTACATAGGGCCCTAACCAGTTTGGTTGGAACTTTTCTTTTCATTGGTTTCAACATTTACTTTTTTATGATTCTATTTTAGTACCAGGTCACCATGATTGAATTCATGATGGTTTACATGCTTATTGTATTGGCCTTTGATTTAGTTCTAATAATATTGAATATTATTCAAGGTGGCCAAACAGTTACCATCAAGTAGGTATAGCTCATTCAATAAATCCACTCTATAATCTTCATCATCAATGATATTCTATAATGAAACTTAGAGAGAAGGTAACTCAACCTCAATGGGAAGAATGGTTCTAGTTCTATAAATAAGTGAATAGGTTGTAGCTCCTATTGAAGTATGGATTCTGGTACGGTATGCCCAAAGGGAATTAAATAGATATAAGTTCCAATTATGACCAACATCATTAACAATCTTCTTCAAAGTGTTAACAGTGGTTTTATTACAATCCTCAACTAGGCCATTGCCTTGTGAATAGTAAGTGGTAGAGAAATCTTGTTTGATGTGGTATTGAGAACAAAATTCTTTCACATAATTATTCTTGAATGATCCTCCAATATCATATATAATGTCAAAGGGGATACCATAACAATAAATGAGGTGGTTTAATATGAATTTGGAGATATGTTTACCAGTGATATAAGTGAGGGAAATGGATTTCACCCACTTAGTGAAGTATTCAGTAGCAATCAAAATGTGTTTATGGCTAATTGAAGATGTTGGATTGATCTTCTCGACAAGGTTGAGTCCCCATGTTAATAATGGCCATGGTGTTGTCAATAGATTGATTGCCTTGGTGGGACCATGAATCATATTATCATGCTTATGATACTTAACACACCTCTTCACATATGTAGTTGTGTCTATTTCCATCATTGGTCAGTAATAACTAGTACATAATAACATTTTAGCTAAGATTATGATACTAGTGTGGGCTTCACACAGTTATTCATGGATTTCCCTCGATACTAGTTAAAATTATTTCAAAGGTAAAAAAATGAAGCAAAGTTCCATCATAGCTTCTATGATACAAAGTTGGACCAAGTAGGGTATAAAAAGAAGCTTTGTGGGCAAAGGTATTTTGTTTTTTACATGATAAATCAGGAGCTCTGGTTTGGTTTTGAAGATAGGCATATATATCTGAGTAACATGTAAATATGGGGCCAACAATGTCACAAACCATCTTGATGATTGATTTTTCATGTGCCTATGCTAAAATATGTTCAACAATAAATTGATAATCCCTAGCTATGTCAGTGATTTGGATCATAGAACCAATAGTGGCCATAATAAACACTATCATGTTATTATCTTGAGGTATTTTATTAAATTATATGTTAAAAATATGGTTCTTGAGACTATCGACCAATTATTTATAGAGAACAAACTTCTCATATTGGTCTCATATTGTTTAGTGGTATGATTAATGATTAATTGAGAATCACCATACACTAGTAAATGTTGAATGTTCCATTATAATGCTTGACAAATCCATACAATGAGCTCTTTGTACTCATCCATGTTATTGGTATAGGTATATCCTATATGAAAGGACTTGGGAATGATATCCCATTATGGCATAACAAACAATATTCCAGCACCTAATCTTTGAGTTGTGAATGGTCCATCAAAGTACATCTTCCATCATTCAACCTCTAGAGGTACATTTGCTTCTTTAATGTTCATAACGACTTCATTTGGGAATCCAAATGTAAGAGTTTGAGTATCTTGAAGAGGAGATTCAACAAGCTAATCTATGAGTACTTTCCCCTTGATGGATTTTTGGTTAGAAAACTAAATTTCAAACTCACTTAATAGCATGATTCATTTTTCCATACAACCCTATAAAGCTAATTCGGAGAGTAGATACTTGAGTGGATATAGTTTGGCAATAATAATGGTCTTGTTGTTTGGCATATAATGATGCAATTTTTGGGCTGCAAACACCATTGCTAAACATTATTTTTCAATTTGTATATAGTTATTTTTATACTCAACAAAATTTTCATTGAGATAATACACAACATGCTCCTTTCCCTATTTTTCATGATGTGCCAAAAGTGCCCCCAAGACATTCTTAGTTGCAAATAGGTAAAGAAGTAATGGCTTGTTTGGCATTAGTGGAAACAAAACATTTGGGTTGGCAAGATATTCTTTAAGCTAATCAAATGTTTTTTAACATTCTTCATTCCAAGATAATGTAACACATTTATTCAAAAAATGCATAAATGGATGACCTTTATCAACTAATTATGAGATGAGGAGTCTAATAGATTAAATCTTGCCCTGCAAATTACATAGCTACTTCAAGGTAGACAGTGGTGGCATTTATGTAATTTTGCAAACTGTTGTTGGGTCAACTTCAATGCCCTATGAGAGATAATGAAACCTAACATTTTATCATAAGTGATGTTAAATACACATTCATTTGGGTTAAGCTTGACATTTTACTTATGAAGTCTCTCAAGAATTCTTCATAGCACAGCTGGGTGATTAACATGGGTCTTTTTTTTACTTGGAATATCATCGACATAGTCCTAAATAATGTCATGCATCATGTCGTAATAATCATTGTCATATCTCCTTGGTAAGTGTTTCCAAAATTCTTAAGTCTAAATGACATTATCTAATAATAAAGGATTTCCCACACAGTAGTTAACATTATCTTATGTTGGTCTTTCAATGATATCTTGATTTAATTACAACCTTAAAATCAATCTATTAGAGAGAACATTTCATAACCAACCATTGAGTTGACTATCATACCAATATTATGCAATCAAAATTTGTCTTTCAAGTAGGCTTTGTTGATGTCTCTAAAATTGATACAAATCCTAATACCTTTCAAATTTTTACTTATTAGAATAATGTTTAAAATCCACTCTAAATAGTATATCATCCTAATGCATTTCTCATCTAAGAGTTTTTCCAAATCTTTATTTACTAACACAATAATATGAGAATGTATCTAATGCAAATTTTACTTAACAAGCTTGGCATTGGGATGTACAATGAGATGGTGTACAACCAAGGTGGGTTATAAACCTATCATGTTTGAATATGCCCATGAATAAATGTATACAAATTCCATAAAAAGGGATGTAAAATATTCACATTCCTTCTTAATGAGGGAAACACCTAGTTTAATCCACTTTAGGTCTTCTAGAGTCCTAATATTTACCTCTGAAGTGTCCTCCACCATAAGTGTAGAACCTTCATCTAGAATAGTTGGAAAGGAGTTGAACTGATTAGCAATGGAAAATCCCTTTGCACATACTATTTTTTCTAATTTGCCTAAATAGGATGAATCAAAATATCCTAATGTTGGCATTGGCCATGATATAAATACTTCAGGGCACTCTTGAATAATCTATAAAAAAGATTTCTACTCCTTGACACTAATATATTATCCATAATTAGGCTATGAGCCATTGGTCTCATGTGTTTCATAGGAAGAGGGGTGAACATCCTCATGTAATGGCATTGAAAATTAGTTTTTACCAAGAGACTTGCCTTTCTCTTTACTTTTTCCCTAATCATAAAGCGCCCAAAATAGGTTTTCACTTTTAGACCCCAATGTCTAATTTTGTTTTTGTTTTTGGCTAGAGAAGTTCACCTACTCTCCAAAGTAGGAAACATGATCCAATCTAAAATCAAATCCCTACTTATGGTCTCCAATAGGTATATGACTCCATAATCCCAGAATTTTGTATATGGCCTCATCATTTTTGAACTCATCTAATGGCATGGTTGACTCTTATTAATATCAATATATAAATTATGGATGGTAAAGGGATAAATGTGTAGGTTGATAAATAGGGATAATGGTGCATATGACATAGGGGTTAAACAAATTTTTAGTGGCAAGATCATCGTAAATGCTATAATCAGACCTTATATCATTGTTAGCATCATCATCACTAGTCATTGGTGTTGTAACATGAAGTATGTATGTGGGTTCATCTCGAGGTGGTTTAAATGTAATACCATGAGTTCTTTTATACTTAATCATTGAGACTACTTCAATCATGCCTTGTTATTTTAACTCGAGGTCTCTACCTTCATAAGCTAGGTGATCCATAATCCAATTTGGAATGTGATATTTTTTTGCTTTGGTAATAGTCAGTCAACCAACTCATTGTTATAAAGCCATGAATCATAGCTTCTACTAAGGGGTCCTATTCTAGGTTAGAGGTCAGTTTGAATATAATAAGCTTGTTTAGTTGAGACTTTACTTTAGAGATCTACACCATACTAATAGTCTTGGCCATAGGTCTCCCATAATATTTAGGATCTTTAGGAAATTTGGCAATATGGAATGCATTAATGGTGTTATATTCTCTAATACCTTTATCAGTGATATAGAAGTGGGTGGAAATATCTGGTGGAGGCATGGATGAGGTGGAGGCTAAATTATCTCAGTTAATATAATTAGATTATGGACTTGATTTAATGGATTTTGCCTTATCACCTTTTTTCCATCTGATCTGGGCATAAGATTCATGTCAAAATGGTAGTTGTAGCTTTTTAATCAGCTTTAAGGTGTTTACAATACTGATATGGTTGAAGATTAGTAGGTATAGTCACTTCCATTCTTGAGTGTGGAAATTTTATACATTGATGCAATGTATAAGGTATATCCCTAATTTCATGGATCCATGGTTAGCCCAATTATAGATTGTAAGTAGCTGAAAGTCTAAAACATGGAATAAAGTATCATGAGTCAATGGCCCAATGACTACTGGTAGGCTAATAGTACCTTGTTACTCCTATTCTTCATTATCATATGCCTTAATAACTATGGTATCTGGCTACAAATCGATTGTTGTATATCCAATATGTTTGACCAACTTCAAAGACACAATGTTGAGAGTTGAACCATTATCTATAAGGACATGTTTAATTGTATGATTTATTATACCAGCTTCAATTTACAAAGAGTTATTATGCATACCTAGAGAGGACATATAACTGTGGTCAAAGGCAAGATGTTGGCCAAGGACCAAGTGTCCTACCATTGCTTGGAATTTGTTTGGAGTGATATCATTTGGCATAAGGGATTAGTTCAAATACTTATTTAGGATGTCTTTGTGGATGTTAGATGCATGAAACAAATCTATGATGAATATTTGTGCATGTCTCTTCTTCAATTTTTTCAAAATATCATAGGTTTTACCCTTAGTTTTATCAGTTGGTTTAGTTCTGATAGGCACAAAAGGTTTATTAAGATCATTTTTAATATTTGGTTGCGGTCTTTTGATAGTTACTCTGGTTCTTTGAGTCATGATTATGCAATATCAATCTAGAACTTGGATTTGATAACTAGTTGGGTAGGCATGGAGGCTTAGAATGATGATCCT
This sequence comes from Torreya grandis, assembly GCA_037957365.1. Lineage (NCBI taxonomy): Eukaryota > Viridiplantae > Streptophyta > Pinopsida > Cupressales > Taxaceae > Torreya > Torreya grandis. The sequence continues at coordinate 1,417,716 of JARHVA010002952.1, read as the reverse complement.
TGGATGGTATGGTGATTTATTTTCAACATGGCCCATATAATAATCATCAACATAGGGAAGTTGGTAGGCATTGTTTAGCAAATAGGAAACATTAGGTGAAGGTCTAGATCTATTGGTAGTTGTTCTAGGGTTTATAGTGATGGTGGAAATGTGACCACCTGAAACATGTCCTACAACATTACTATATGTATATGCAATATCATGATGTCCTTCTTAGTTAGTTTAATCATTTCCCCTTGGTTCTGACCTTTTTTCTATTGTTGTTGTGGCTGACATTATTGTAGATGATTATGCAGTGGAGTTCTCTACTGCTATTGTTGTTATTATTGGTACTGCCATTGGTTGTTGTTATTTTTATGTTGTGGAAATGGATTTTGGTAGATACCTAAGTTATGATTGTTCATTAAATCATGGGTGTCTCTTTCTATCTCTCCATTCTTTGGCATGTTCTCAATCAGATGTCTGAGTTGGATACACCATCTTATGGAATGTCCTATAACATGATGATATTCACAAAAATCATGTTACTTGTACCAATTAGGAAAAGGAGTATCTTCAGGAAACAAATTTGGTATAGGCCAACAGATCAAATTTCCTTGAACCAGTGTTTTAAAGACAAAATCAATGGGATCACCAAGGTCACTAAATTGGCAGGCAATAGGTGGTCTTCTCCTCGAAGGAGGGGTTTGTAATTGGTTTTGATTTTGTAGTGGTTGGTTTTGTGGAGGTCCTAGTTGAATGCATGGAGGAAATGGTTATTGAGAGGGTGGAGTATAAGGACATTCAATGTTTTCACCATATGAACATGGAATGATTTAGTAACCCTATTTCCAACAACATTCTTATTGCAGTTGTAGGGTATATGTCTTTCATTGTTGTTGGCTTGAAGTGGCATTAAATTTGGTATTTGAGTTTGGTTTTGATTATGGTTTTGGCCTTGATTCTAATTTTGGTTATAATTGGAAGAGGATAGATTTATTATGCCTTTGTTATAAAGGGCTTTCTCAATCTATATTCCTTTCACTATAACCTCTTTGAATATATGGGCACATTGTAGCTTGAGATTGTAGGATATTTTTGTGTGCAAGCTCTTCGTAAATATTATTTCCAAATATTTATTTGAAAAATTGTGAGTAAAATTGCTTCATAGAGCTCTCTAATTTTTGAAGTATGCAATGAATCTCTCACCAGTATTCTATTTAGATTGGCCTAGATCCATAATAGTAATCGCACGCTCGTAATTGTATGAAAAGTGATGTACAAACTTATTTAAGAGATCATCAAAGTTAGGTATAAAGTTATTTGGTAACTTCAATATCCATTCCAAGGCTTGTCCATATAGACTCCTTGGGAAGAGTAGAATCAAGTATATATCACTCTCGGCCATTAGTTGATAGGTAACAAAGAATTACTTCAAATGCTCTCTAGGGTTAGTTTTGCCTTTGTATTTGTCAAATTTAGGTGGCTCATAACCTAGTGGAAATGGTATCTATAGATATTCCATGTTAAATGGATAAGAGCATATTTCCTCCAGTTTGAATTTATTCATTTATTTTCCAACTTGTATTGCTTGAATTGCATCCTTCATCTATTGTAACTCTTGGGATAGGAAAGTAGGAGTGTCATGTTGTTATGTAGGTTGTGTGGTCAAAGGTAGATTACTTTAACCAGGGTAGGTATATTGTGGTATGTTGTTTGAATCAGTTGGATGACCAAGTATGTGTATCCATGTATTTGGGTTATAATATGGGTATAGAAAATGTTACTATTGAAGCATATTTTATTTTTGGTAGGTTACATAATCTTGGATAGTGAATTATGGCTATAGTAATGGCATTTGACTATGCAAAATGTGTTGGTATTATTGGGATTGGGAGGGAACTTATTGCCTACTTGTTAAACCCTATTTAATATAGGGAGCACACTACTTACTAGATCCCTTTTGTTCAAGGTGTTGGAATTTGGATCCTTGTTACTCATGCAATACCTATTGGGTGAAAGGCAATGGTTTTCAAGCACCTTGTACTTGGTCTTTGTAAGAACCTTGTTGTTGAATAAACACCTACTGTAGGATTGGTACTTGTTGATTTGTCATTAATTGTTAGAATGACACTTTTTTTTGGTTTGTCATTTGAAGTGGAACTTGTTGTTAAAGTGGCACTTGTTGATTTGGAATTTGTTTTTAGAATGACACTTTGGTTTGGAAATGATTGGTTTGGTAGCTTTTGGTTTGACAACTATTGGGGGTTTTATATTTGTTGATTTGGAAAGTGTTGTTGTTGACCAACTAGCACATTCTGACCAATAGGAATACATTTTTTATTAGGCAACATCTATGACTAAGAAGGTATATTGGTATGTGTTTTTTGTAGCACAACATTCATTGTCACCTATTAAGGTTGCATAGTTTTTAAAACTTGTTGTGGTGGTAAGTTGGTTTGTTGTTGATTTGTTTCCTTCTATTACACATTCAAGGAAGTATCTGGTTGAGGATTAGAGGTTGTTTATTGATTTTTGAAAATAAATGTACATATTCCTCGATATTATAATCCACTTGTGATTTTTTTATCAAGACTTAAGAATTATATGGGTCCCAAACCCAATTTAGATTGTTGTCTAGAGCTCTTAGCTACTCTGGGACATAATTAAGAGCCCATATCCCCAAGATAATGTTAATGAATGGTCAAAATTGGCACATGATAACCATCTACAATCACAACTAGTCCAAGAATACTAGTGATTGACCACAATCAGCCCAAGAATACCAATGAATGACCATAACCAGCCCAAAAAATACCAACGATTAACCATAACTAGCCCAAGATTACCAATTAATGACCAAAATCAGACCTCGAATAAAGCTATCATGAATCCACCCATAGTCTCAAAAATAATTCTAGATCTATTACAAGATGAGAGACTATTGCCCATTAACAATCTTCTCATTCCATTTGCCATTTCTGATTGCACCATAGAAACCATGAATCCACCTACATGCTCAATAGATATCAATATGACTGATAACGACCACAACCAGTCTCATATGCCTCAATAATAATTGAACCTTGGTAGACTTGGAAACATCCAAGTGACCTCACCAATACATCCCTACCTCATTGGATAAATTGGTTATGGATACCTTCTATGTCGTAGGGTTATGGATACCTTCCATGTCATAGCCCCAAAACATGCCTCATCACATTGAAAATAAATTTGTAATTTGCATAAAAACCCAAAAAAAAATTGAAATTTCCATGAAAATCCAAAACAAAATTGTAAATTTTATGGAATCATAAAAGATTCTATAAATTACACGGAAGATGAAAAAGTTTTTGCAAATTGCATAGAAACTCAAAAAGTTTTTGCAAATTGCATGGAGACCAAAAAATATTTTATGAATTGCACAGAGACTGAAAAATATTTTAAAAATTGCATGGATATTGAAAATGAATTTACAATTTGCATTGAAGATGAAAATGTTTTTGTAATTTGCATTGAAGATGAAAATGTTTCCATGATTTCTATCATCCATCTATCTATGGATATAATACATATGTGTGATTTACATTGAGTTGTCTTATTCTTCTAGTGCTACTTTTATTATATAATATTTCGACATGGGGGATTCCTTATTGATCTTACATTGTTCATATATCTTACCTTCATATGGGGAATACTAACTTTGTGCTCTAATGCTTACCGCTGACAAGATAATAATATGTGAAAGTATTTACAAATTTGAAGCCAAATACACTTCAATCTCCCTCTCAAAAAACTTGAGTTTAGTTGACTGATATTAATAAAACATATTTTTTTTATTATATTAACAAAGACATTGTGCATCCAGTTTTTCTAAGGAAATTAATTTTTATTTTTTTTAAATTGGTATTTAATTTTTAATTACTTTTTAAAATATTTATGCGTTGCCTAGTGGAACGCATTATTATGATTTGAACTTTATATTTCTCCCATGTGGGTGTATTAATAATATACTTGCAATGATTAAATTCATCCCATGTGTGTCATATAATTACTACACTTATGCTACTTAAATTTTTCACATATAAGAGATATTTATTTATAGCATAAATGCTCCCATGATAATACTTTTATCTATTAGACATCCATGAGATTATATACTATCTTACACAAGATGTATGTAATCCATTTCTTTTGAGATACTTATTTACAAGCTCATTTGGGATCTTAAAGGGGGGGGGTGTATTCTACTTACTTAATCAAGCATCCAAACTCCAAAATCCATGCATTCAAGATAGTTTTTCTCCTATAGACAAACATATTTACATTATACCTTTGACTAGATGCACACAACATGTGGCATATTACCCCCAAGAGATACATTCATGTTATTTATTACCCATAGTACTCAGATTATTGATTTGTTGTATTTATAAATGTTTTCATATTTTATCATAAATTTAAAAGTTTTTGACTACATATGTTTACCCTCACATCTTCAACAAAATCATGTGTATCATTTTTAGTTTTTCCTTTCTAGATTTTAGTAAATTATTATTATGGGCACTTTCAATGTATAATTATCCTTTTAAGTTTTACAATTGCATTAAATTATATTGTGGAAGGTTTAGTGGCACAAAATATAGTATGCACACTTTTTTTTGACATTTCTATATACACTCACAAAAAAAAGGGGGGGGCATTATGTAGACACTTAAAAAGGGCACATAGGCATTTAAAAGTCATAAAATTGCATTATTATAGAGTACTTGTGCACTTTTTTCTTATTATTTAAGATAAATTTTTATTGGTGCTTTTTTATCATTTTTTATAAGCCTCATTCTTTTTATCTCACCTTCCTGCTCTCTCCTCCCTCCCTATTATTCTGTGCTTCTAGTGGTTCCCACCAAAAGATACAATTTATGTTTCTAAGGCCCAAAAACTATAGTGTACATTTTTAGGGCGCATAAACTATAGTGGATTTTTTACATTTTTAGGGAGCATAAACTCTAGTGTACATTTTTGGGGTGCATAAACTGGAGTGCATGTTCCCTTTTCACCCATTAGGGTTTTTGGGGGTTAGTGGTATCATTTTGTCTAGTTTTCCTATTTTATGTTATTTTACAAGATAACAGGGTCCTAATTTGAAGTAAATAGGTTTATAAATATAATGTTGCATCAATGTGTTTAGGACATAAATGAGTAGAGACAATCAATGTAAACATCTAAAGAAGGCATATAATAATGTAAGGAAAATTGATAAAACATATATAATATATTGTCACTATATTATTGAATAAATCACGAATTAGTTATAACATTGAAGATCATTGTAGTGATACACTTGCATTATAATTGAAATATTGGATGAGTTTCACTTTACTTAGTGTATTGTCTTTGATATTGTGTAACATTTAAGGGCCTAATAAGTAGGAGATGTTTAAAATCCTACTAGCCTTAAGCACATGCCCTAAAACAAAGCATTTCATGATCCTTTAGAAGTTTAATTGACATGTTAAGGTTTGAATAATAAGACTAATTTCCCAATGATCAATTTGAATATTCAGAATACTACATGAATGTTTAGAAGCTTCAACCTTGATGAATCCATTTGTTGAATCAATTAATGGAAAGGATGCAATGTGAATGGTTCATGTCTTGGATAACCTTTGAATTGTTTTTTTATCTTTGAAGTTTGTACCATATTATGTGATTGTAATTGTCTTGAAGGTGAAGAAACCCTTATCTTAGGATTCAATGTCAATTTAGGATTCCTTCTTGTAAATCATACTTTCTTGTGTTAAATTGGTTCACACAGATATGTTTTGGTCTCCATGAAATAAGTGGAAAGGATTGTGCCACTTAGCACAGTAACATTGCTAATGGGAAACACAGTGATCACCCCATTATATATTATTCTTTTGAGTCCATGGAGTCAATGGCTCCATAGGCCATGGTTGTGAAAACTGCAACAATCGTTATGGCTTATACTTAGACTCTTTCCATGAAAGACTTTAGGTAATTAACAAGAGAGTATTTCCATGGTCCATTGATTTACTAGAGAGCTTTTGGATATGACCGTATATTAATTTTTATACTCATGTTTTGGTGTAAACTCCATGAACTGACTTTAGGTAAGATCATTGTGGATAGACACATTATTTAATTAAAGATGGTTTAAAGAGAATTTATCCTTTTGGCTTCTTTGTTGTATAATTTATGCATATGAATTTCTCAACAAATGTCATGGAAGTACGGATTTACACAAGGTCAAATATTTATGTGTATTTAATTTGATAAAAGTGAATCAATGATCTAAGATTGTAAAGGAAATGAAACGTAATTGTGTTTTGAAAAGGAAAAAGAATAAAATGTAATTTATATCTTCTTAAGAAAAGATCATACAAAGTTATAAATCATGAGAAAATTTATAAATCTCATGCAAAGTTAGAAATGTTACATGCATGGAGGCACATTTGTAGAAAGGCATAGACATAAATTTTAAGGATTAGATTGGTCTAGTTACACCCCACATTATTATTATAAAAAGACTCTTTTATGCTAGTTTTAGATTAGATTATTTTTTATGAAAAAACTATGTTATCTTGAATATACCATCTCACAAATGTGTTAAATAATGTGAAAGTATTACTTTTCAAGAAACAATTGTTTTATTAAAGGATTTCATAGAATATGGTGGCTTGAGCTTATGTTATTCTAAATTTAGTTCCCAAATTGCATGAATGGTGTGTTGTGCCCTTCCTTGAATGATTATGAAAAGTAAGATATTATATATATATGAATAAATATGAATATTTTTCCTAATTTTATATATCTTCTTCATGAGGGCTTTGTACTACATTTTACAGAAATTGAGTTTTACTAGTATATTTAAACTATGGTTTATTTGACATTCAAACTTATTTTATACCTTATTTTCCTTTATTTTTTATGAATGAAACCAAATTTATATTATATACATTTATATAGATTGATATAGAATTATGAATAAAATTATGTTATATATTCTAATCTCACAAAAGGTATCAAGCCATAGGATTTTTTAATTATTCTCAATAGTGGTACTTTTTTGAGACATACGTGAAACTCATTCATTGGGATCAGTAAAAAAAATCCCTAAAATTAAAGGATGTAAAACCATAACTATTGTTTGTGCATGTCAAAAACTACATGAACGTTATCCCATGGTGAGGCATACTACTTATGTACTTAAATTTCTTACATTTTTTACATGTAAGCGAAATTTATTTATAAAATAAGTGTTTCCATGATAATATTTTTCTCTATTAGATTGTCTTACACATGATGTATGTAATCCATTTCTTTTGAGATACATATTTATAAGCTCATCTGACATCTTAAAGGAGGGATGTATTCCAATTAATTTATCAAGCATCTAAACTCCTAAATGCATGCATTCAAAATAGTTTTTTTCTCTTATAAACGAGTGATTTTACATTTTACCTTATTATGTATGTACACAACATGTGGAATATCACCCCCAAGAGATACATTCATGCTATTTATTACCCAAACTACCCAGATTATTGATTTGGCCTTGGTTTTTTATCGCTAATGAATGTATTTATAAATATTTGCATAATTTAGCATAAATTTAAATTTTTTTGACTTTATAAGTTTACCCTCACATCTTCAACAAAATCATGTGTATCATTTTTAGATTTTCCTTTATAGATTTTTGTAGATTATTATTATGGGCACTTTTAATGTATAATTATCCTTTCAAGTTTCACAGTTGAATTCAAGTTTATTATGGAAGGTTTAGTGGTAAAAAATATTATATACACACTTTTTTGTTTTTACATTTATATGTACACTCATAAAAAAAATTAAAAAATGGCATTGTGTAGACACTTAAAAAGGGCCCCTAACCATTTATTAATCATAAAATTGCATTTTTTCGAGTACTTGTGTAATTTTTTATTGTTAGTCAAGATAAGGCTTAATGGGTGCTCTTTTATCATTTTTTGATATGCCCCCTTTTTTTATCTCACCTTCCTCCTCCTCTCTTCTCCTTCCCTTTTATTCTTTACTTATGGTGGTTACCACCAAAATATATAGTTTATGCTTATAGGGCCCAATAACTATAGTGTATATTTATAGAGCACATAATCTATAGTGTGTACATTATTTGGGACCATAAACTATAATGTGTGTTCCCTTTTCATCTGTTAGGGTTCTTGGAGGTTAGTGGTCTCATCTTGTCCATTGTTTTCCTATTTTATGTCATTTTACATGCTAATAGGGTACTTATTTGAATTAAATAGGTTTATAAATATAATTTGCATCAAAATGCTTAGGTCATAAATGAGAGATACAATAAATGTAAGCATATAAATAAGGCATCTAAGAATGTAAGGAAAATTGTAAGAGCATCTAACATATATTGTCACTATATTCTTGAATAAATCAAGAAATAATTATAGCATTGAATATCATTGTAGTGATACCCTTGCATTATAGTGGACTTATTGGATGAATTTCACTTTACTTGGTGTATTGTCTTTAATATTGCATAACATTTAAGGGCCTAATAAGTAAGAAGTGCTTAAAACCTTGCTAGCCTTGATCACGTGCCCTAAAATAAATCCTTTCCTGATCCTTTAACAATTTAGTTGGCATGTTAGAGTTTAAATAATAATACCAATTTCCCAATGATCTTTTTGAATATTCATAATGCTACGTGAATATTTAGAAGCTCTAAACCTAATGAATCCAGTTGTTGAATCAAATGAGAGAAAATCTAGAATGTGAAGGATTCATGTCTTAGATAACCTTTGAATTATTTTTTTATTGTTGAAGTTTGTACCATATGATGTGAGTGTAGTTTTATATAAGTTGAATAAACCCTTATCTTAGGATTCAATGTCTTTTTAGGATTCCTTATTATAAATAAGTGGACAAGATTGTGCTACTTGTCACAATCACGTAACTACCAGGTAACATAGTGATCACCCCATATCTATTATTATTGTGAGTTAACAGAGTTTATGGATCTATGAGGCCATGGTTGTGACAAGTGCCATGATCTTGATGGCATACACTTAGACTCTTTCCATGAAGGCCTTTAAGTAAGATCACCATGTGTAGACCCATTACTTTATTAAAGTTGGTTTAATGAAAATTTAGTCTTTTAGGTTCCCTCTTTTTATTATCAATATTATTAAAAACTACTAAATGGTTTTATTATAAAATTTATGGCCTTATATTTTTGATATAGATCTTATCTTCCTTTGGCTCCTGTGGAGACCTATCTCTTATCATATCTCATGACACAGAGTAATCACTACTCAACAAACATTGTACAAGCTTTATCTGCTTCTTGACCCCATGACAACATGTTGAAGACATGTGGATTGTTTGAATTAGTTCATCATGATATAAGCATTGCATAACTATTTTCCATTAGTCGTAACTATGGAAATAATATTTTTATACAGTGCTAGAGGCTATTTATAGCCAATTGGCTATAAGTAGGTTTTTTCCATTATGAAAACAGTTAATTACATGGAAATTTGCATTGGTCTAATAGCCCAAATTTTATATAATTTCCTATATTTGTGCTTCTAATAGCCCTATAAATTATACTTGAACCTATTTTGGGACATAGTTTCATCATAGTTAATTGCATATGTGGCTCTAATTTTCTAAGAAATTATAGGAAACATGTATTATTTATTTGGAATTAAAAATTATAGTGGTATGTGTATATATTTATGTATGTGTTTCTGCATTCATGCATGCATGCATGTATATATATGTGTGTGTGTGTGTGTGTGCACGCATGCATGAACATTTTCTTCCTTATACTAAGTTAGTTGTTTGTATGAAGTCTAATTCCATAATTAAAGGAGATGGATATGTTCATGAAAAATATTATACCCCCATCCACATTGTGGCTTGGGTTGCCATGAGAATCACCATCACAAAATCAGTGTGGAAAAGAAGGATCCATGATTAGAAGAGGGATAATATCTTATACATTTTTTATTTGATTGTAAATCCAAATGTTGTAAGGAATACTTGAATTTTTATATAGTATAAAAAGGAGAGGTATTTTTGGCAAATAATATAGCCTCATTCATAATAATATAGATGTTTTAGCTGATATGAAGTGGAAGTGTGATCAATTATTTAAGGGCTCCTCAAACTGCAAACCACCTATCTTGGGCATTAACTAAATTTTTTTCTTCCCAATAAAGACAACCCCCTATGGATTTTTAATCAATATAAACCTCACATCTGAAATGGTATAGTACAAAAATGTAATTAAATGATTCAGAACATTCATGACATAATAAACATATATTTGTGTCAATCCAACCCCTCCGTAAGAAATTGTCCCATGTTAGAATATAATTGTGTAAATCAATATAAATAAGAATTTATGTCTTTGGGGGTGCCCTAAGTTTCCATAATCCCTTCCACCACCAAGGGGAAATTTCAACCTCATGATGTGTTAAGATTGATTTGCACCCTAATTTTACCTAGTAAAATTCACCATCATCATTTTGATCCCATAATAATTTATCATCTTGATCAGTGAGGGAGATTGCAGTTGTAATAAGACTCAACCTATATTTCATGTTCAACAATACCAAGATCCCATGATGATTTCTAGATTGGATGCCATTTGTCTACCATGGATGAATCAAAAGTATAAGAAAGAGTATAAATGTTTTTATATTGTAGATTAACCTTCATCATATCCAAAATTTTGTGTTCAATAGGGATACTAAAAAATGTATCTCTACAAATGTGTATATCAGACCTATCCCCATGTACCCAAACAAGATATATCCCAATAATCCCAAAACTTTATATGATAGCTTTCCATAAAAGTGAGCCACCATATTGCCTCTTGGGGTGCATGTGAATCCATTCGAAAATATAAAGTATTTGAATGTATTTTTGGTATAATATCATTTTCCAAATCCCTCTTTTTATTATAAGTTTCCATGCTCCTTTGTTTACCAACATTTTTAAGTCAATATTTTGCATGAAGAGGTTATCCCCTACCTAAATATTGATAACATTTGGTAGTCCATGATTTATGTCCATCTTTACATAGATAAAAATAATAATTATGTTCTTTTGATTGATAATTACATAAAAGGGGATGTAATTTTATGCTTTGGTAATGCAAGATATGTAATTTAAAAGAGTGTAAACTGATAGGTGCACTCAAATTTAAATAAATAATCTTTGACCCATTGTCAAACCTTTTATTCATAAAGTGTTAAGAAATAATAATCTTATATTTTTAGTGGAGGTGATAATTTAAAATGTGGTTATGTTATTTCATATGGCATGGTGATGAGTTATGTGGGGAGGATATGTTTCATTTCATGGTGAGCTTGAGCAATGGAAAAGTGGTGTGGAAGGACAATGCCATATAGAACATGCAAGTGGTGAAATATTTCAAGGTGAGTTGGGTGGTGGTTGTGAGGGTAAATGGTAAGGTATTTCATAAGATATTATACACCATAGGGTATATATCATACATTAGACCTAAATTCAGTGCAAATATTTCATTTACATGACCTTCACCCATTATAAAGGGTTCCATAGATTACATGGTGGTGGCATCTTTAACTGGTCATTTTCTATTATCAAGGGTGGATGAGGATGTCATGAGAGCTAATTTGATTATTGAAAAGCTCCATGTTTGATGTGTGACTTAAATTTTAGGATTCTGTAGCTCTAATACCACTTGTTAGGCTCTAGAGATCAATTGATTACTTTTGTATAAGCAACTAAACACGAAATTAAACCAGAAGTAATAAGTAACTAGAAATCAGAAACAACAAAGAATAGGAGATACGAGAAACAATACAATTTGTATTAAACTCTTTTAGAAGGAAATACAATGAAGAAACCTCTTTCTCCTCACACCTCATAGATGTATAGTAATTCTCCCTCAAGAGTTCTCTCTCTCAATAAATTACAACCAACTCAACATTGAGTTGTTCCCTCCAGTGACAATCAACCCAATGGTTGTTGTTGCCTACACTTTCAGTGACAATCAACCCAATTGTTGTTGCCTACTTACTTCATTATAATACAGCCCCATGGGTCTCTTAAATAGATCCCAAAGCAAACAATAATTAGAAAAGTGGACTCAAGACTAAAATTAGTCTTTACATGCAAACTAATTGTTCGTCTAAAATTAGAACAGTTCTGGAAATGCATAGATGATCGATGCCAGTCTCTGTCTGTTTGGAGATGACTGATGTCGACCGATGCATAATCGATGTTAGCAGATGTTGGTCGACCCCTGACTGATGTCAGCAGGTTTTGATCGACATTAGTTACTGTGTAACCTAGCAACCTCCACATTTACATATTTAGTGAAGCTTTTAGCTCAACTTAACAATCTCCCACTTGGAGATAAACAGTTGCACTTGTACTTGTACAGCAACATCTTTTAATCTATTTTTGGCTTGTATCTCCATATTCAAGTTCAATCTTGAAGACCAAAAAAAGTTGAATGAAGATTTAACTTCTCCTTTGTTACCGGCTTTGTTAACATATCAATAGGGTTCTTATCCTTGCTAGCCTCTGTGACTGCAATAACCTTCTGCAACTTTGATATCCAGCTAACCACCATTTCACTAATAGTGAACACATATCCTATGGTGCTTCTCCTGCCATCCAAGTCACCTACCATATCCGAATCTACATACCATTTAAAGAAGTGTTTGACCCTGCATAGCATAAATACCTGCTGTTGGTCCCTCTCAGATATCTAAGAATCCACTGAACTGCTTTCTAGTGCTCCTTTCCTGGATTGGCCATAAACTTGCTAACAACTCCCACTACTTGGGAAATATCAGGTCTAGTACATACCATGTACTCAACCTCATCATGTGATTTAGGACACTATTATTTGCTCAACTTGAACTGTCTAACCATAGGTGTGCTTACCAATTTTGCATCTTAAAAATTGAATCTCTCCACTACCTTATTCACATAATCCTCTTGAGACAAAATCAACCTGTGATTTTCCCTATCTCTAGAAATACTCATGCCAAGGATTTTCTTTACTCCTCCTAAATCCTTCATGGCAAATGTCTGAGCTAATTTTACCTTTAGCTCAATAATTCCTGCATGTGTGAACCTGAAACAAGCATATACACTACATACAGTAATAGGATAATGTAGCTACTATTATCTAATCTGGTAAAATAAACACAATGGTCACATTGACATTGACTAAATCCATGCTTTGTCATAAACCTATCAAACCTCAAATACCATTGTCTTGGAGCTGCTCAAGACCATATAACCTAGCCTTATGTCTCACCTATCCATTCTCTCCTTTCTTTAACCTATATATCCATTCAATTTTTAGTGTTTTCTTTCTGGCTGGCAACTCTACCAAATCCCACGTTTGGTTCTCTTCCAAGGAATCAATTTCCTGATTCATGCCATGCTCCCACTATTTCCTAGATTCTACTTGCATTGCCTCTTCAAAACTTCTTAGTTTTCCACCATCAGTGAGCAACAAGTAGTATAAAGAAGGGAAATAATGAATTTGAGACTTACTTACCCTTTCAAACCTCCTCATGGGTATTTGAGACTCATTGAAAGCTTGTTGTCCACCCAAATTTTGTTCTAATAGTGATCGATCCTAGTCATCTCTTAGTCTACACCCGACCGATGTTGGTTTCACTTGACCGACCTGACTGACGTAAGTTCTTATCTAACCAACATCGGTTTCCACCTGCCTGACATCGCTGACTTTGGTCTCCACCAGACTGACGTCAGTTCCTGTCTGATCGACGTTGGTCTCTACCTGACCGATGTCAGTTTTTGTGTTTTCCTATGAGTGATGATTTTTACTCGTGAACCCAATTTGGATCATAACCTTGTCCAAATCAACATTGCCCTACTCAGAATTATTCAACCTCTTGAGCTGATCACTGTCCATCACCTTCTCCTTGAAAACTAAGGCTTTCAATTTCTTAAATGTGTCAAAAACATTAGATTTCCACTTTATGCAATAAATCCATACCTTTCTTTTAGCATCATCAATGAAAGAAACATAATACTATGGTCCTCCAATAGAAGCTCCCTGAGCTGGTCCCCACACGTCTGTGTGAACAAGCTCCAACTTGTGCTTCTTCTTTGTCGACCCCGTTGTGAGAAACTTCACTTTCTCTTGTTTCCCAAGAATACAATTCTTACAAAAATCTCAGTCTATCAAATCTGAAAGCTTACCTTTTGAGTTAAGAACATGCATTCCCTTCTCACTCATGTGACCAAGCCTACAATGCCACATCTTTGCATCTACATCTGAAGTAGATAAAATAGAAGGAGAATCAGTAATACACGTAGATAGATAAAGTGTACCTACTTTTTTACGTCTAGCTAATACAAGTGCACCCTTGGAAACTTTTGAAGATCTAGCTATGAGAGTTACTGTGTAAACCTCATCACCCAACTTTCTTGTAGAAATCAGATTCCTCTTCAGGATGGGTACATGCATGACATCCTTCAACACCCATGTGTTGCCATTCTGCAATTTCAGCTGCACTTTTCCTTTGCCAATAATTTGATAAGACTCACCATTCCCTAAATAAATTTTTCCAAAGTCTCCATGGAAAAATTCTCTATTTGGGGTTTCATGGAAAGAAGCACCATAATCTAAAACCCATGATTCTACCTAACTATCCAAAGAAAATATAAGATCATCCTGTGCAACAATACCTACAACATCTACTTCTTCATGCTCATCTTCTTTCAACCAACAATCTTTCTTTGCACATCCTTTCTTTCCACAATTCCAATAGGTGATACTTCCATTTCTAGATTTGGATCTACTGCCCATCTTTGACCTTGATTTCCCTTGCATGCCCTTCTCTCTTTGCTTTTCCCTTCTTTCAACACTTAAAGCATTACCTGATGTTTCCCCTGTGCTTTTCCTACGAATTTATTCATTCAAGATTACAATAACAACATCATCAACTTTTAAGATATTTGAAGCAGACGCAGTATTACTAACTACCATTACCAAGCTATCCCAACTTTCAGGTAAAGAGCATAATATTAAGAAATCCTTAATTTCATCATCAAAAACTATTTTGACTGAAATTAACTGATTTACTAATCCATGGAAATCACTAAGATGACTATATACCAATCCACCTTCCTGCATTTGCAAATTAAATAATTGCTTCATAAGAAATACCT
>JARHVA010002952.1:1385000-1397500 GCA_037957365.1 Torreya grandis | reverse complement strand
TCAAAAAACATGTTATTTTTAATCTTTTTTTAAGTTGTTATTTTTTCATTTCTAAAAATATTAAAAATTAAAGCATGTTTTAATTTCATTTAAAATAGCTTTGTAATTTTTAATAATTCAAACACCTTCTATAATCTTTTTTAAAGTGCACGTAAGGGTGTGTGGGAAGTGTGGTTTTAACTTTAGTTGAATTGAGGAGGACCATACTTCCATATCTTTTCCAATGAGCAGTCACAAGGAATGTTTGGTGTTTAAACCCTTCAAGCATTTACAGTTAGTTGAAAAATTAATTTAATAGGTTATTAATGAGGGAAAATCAATTATGTAATAACTTTTGATCGATAGCTCAAAATTGAGCATCATCTCTTGCAAAAGTTCATATTTTTTAATTTTGCATTGGACCTATTTATATTGTAAAATACACTAAAGTTATATAGTGTCATATTTTGGATACATATTTTGTATTTCATATTTTGCATTGGACCTATTTATATTGTAATATGCTCGACATCCCTAGTTTGAGCATGCACTATTTTTATTGATTCATGTACCATTTGCTCACTTGGACATATTTTTGACAGTGTCTGACATCCTATTTATGAGCATACAAAATTATAGAATCATTACAGAGTATGTTGTGCAACATTTTACTTCATTAGTGTCTTTTCTTAGTCATGATGACTCCATTTGAGAGACTCCAAAGGATGAAGTTTGAGTCTACACTAGTGGTCCTTCTTGTGAAGACTGACTATGCTTCATGGAATGTGTACATGAAATGTTCACTCTCAGATCAGGAACTTATTCCATTCTTATATGGATAGGTTCTTACTCCCATTAAACCAAGTTAATATGATGACTTAGCCAGCTTTTATGACTATTTATAATGTCACTTATTGATACACGTTTCATGGTATCTACACCACCATGTGGAGCACATAGAGTGTCCCTTCATTATTTAAATCACTCTTCAAAGTCTTCTTAAGGATCCTATTATGACCGACATCACACCTCTACCTCCTCTTCTTATTGTCTCTTTTGAGACTATTGTACTCTCTCCTTTTATTTCTTATGATGAAACATCCATGGTGTACATTGATCTTCCTTTTATCGAACCCCTATTATAAGATGAAATTTTTCCAAACCTTGATTGTCTCATTACAAATTCTACATCCATTCCTATGTAGATTGTTGCTCTTCTAGATCCTTTAGAGACTTACATTTCAGAGGACTTTACTAATTCTAGTGAGAGTATACACATTGAGAGTATCAATGACTCATATGTTCCTATGGAAATTCATCTTGTTAATTTGTGTGCTTCATTTACAAATTAGTCTTCAGTTTTGATGGTTGTTCAGCCTTTCTCTCCTCTTCCCATGGGCATTCATTTAGTGAATATTTCATGCCATTCTTATTTGGATGTAATTAGGGTAATTATAAACACTCTTGTTATCTCCCCTTCATTATATGCTTCCTTATTACCATCTTCTACAGTTAATATCATGATTCCTAATCAAACTTTGGCACATTTGAGCACTAGTAGGGAGACTTTTGAGCATTTTGCAAAGATCTACATCATGAGTCCGATATGCATTTCACTTGAGTCAGAATTCAATAGTTTTTCAGGTTGGGGTTTCTTTCTTCCGAAAGGAAGAGACAAAATGTTTTACTGAGGGACCTACTAGAACATTTGTCACTTGACATTTTGCATTTACCTTCTCTTTCTTCTTTGGGGAGGCACACATCCTTCATATTTTTAGGACACTAGGATTATCACTATGTACTTGGGTACCTCATCGGGCCTTCTTTCTAGGACCTAATTCAACCTTATCTTTTTTGTCTCTCTTTTGCTATCCTAGAGGGGGGGATGTAGGCTTTATAGTCCTACCTTATCTTTTTTGTCTCTCTTTTGTTTTATTATTATTTTAAACCATCCCAAGAAATGTGAAGTTCCTAAATACAGAATGGGCCTAAATTAACATGTCACTAAATGAAAAATAAATATTTTTTCATTATTTAAATATTTTATATGATTTAATGTTATATTATAAATATTAGATGTGACAAAATAATTGAAATGGATCAACATAATAAATTAGTTAGGCTATGATTTAGTGTTTCAATAATATATTTGTTATAAAGAATTATTTATTTTTATGATTATGTGTTTTTTGAATGTCTTTGCATTATAAAAAATTATTCATTTTTATGATAGGAGGTGTCTTTCATTGAAGAACCATTTTTCAATTTTTTTTATCTAATTGGTTTTAGAGTTGTTTAACTGAGTTTCATATAGTTAACACATTTGTTATTTATGTGTGTTTAGTTTTAGACTTGTCTAAATTGACACATGGTGCTTACATTTGTTTAAGTTGACATGTGGTGAATTATTTATATTTTTGAATATGTTGTTGGATATCAACCTTTAATTTAATTGAAATGGCATGTATTTCAACCATGTAATAGGTGATTAAAAATTTTGGGTGGAATCCACATATTGCATTGACAAAGGTGACATGTCATTGAACATTGTAGTGTATTTTATTAGATATCATTTAAATACTCTATCATTGTCTCACTATCACTATTTATCTCACCTTGAAATATTTCCCCTCCTACATATTTTATATGTTCTTTCCCTTCCCCACCCCTTCATCATTATTCATCTTGAAATAGACCATCTCTTCCTTGAACAATGCATAGTCATATTGTATAAAGGAACACACAAGTTCATTTTTCACTATCGCCTCCACAAAAATATTAGATGGTTTTTATTAAAGCTTTGTGATAAAAATGTGATATGGGGTTAGTGATCATGGTTTTTGAGTGTGATTCCCCTATCGATAAAATTGTCATAGTATTTGGAGAGAGCATGCATAAATTAGTATGGATTTGAACCATGGTCCCTTAAACTACCCAAAATTGGTAGTGCTTATGTTCCTAGCAGTAATTTCACATTTATTTCATTCACCAAACAAATATAAATATGCACTAATATTATGAATATAATATTTTTTTTAGTGTTATTGAGAATAAGAATGAAAAAAATCTTTGAAATTTTTGTATCCATATATATTTGCATACATATAAAATCTTTCATTAGTCAATTAGATTATATAAAAGACACATTTCATTGAATAAGCCTTTTCTATTTTTCAACTAATTAGTTTTAGAGTCATCTAATTAGGTTTTATATACATTAACATGTAGATTTTTTATCTATTTAGTTGTAGACTTGTCTAAATTGACACATGGTGCATTCTCTATTTTTTAAAGGATCCATTGGATATTTAACCCTTGTTTTCATTGAGATGACACATATGTGAATTATGTATTGGGTAATTGAAATAGTTCAATGGAAGCTACATATTTCATTGATAATAATGACATGTCATTGAACTCATATGTGTATTTTCTTAGGATTATTTTAGTATGTCTCTAAAATACCCCATCATTTCCCATCACCATCACCACCCAACTCATTGTCAAATATTTCACCACTTATATGGCCTATATGGCCTTGACCTTCCCAACTACTTCATTATTGTAAAATTTGACCATAAAACAAAGTATATCCTTCTCACACAAGGCATTACCAAATAGTATCAAGAAACACAATATAATTTTCCACCGTCATATCCACATAAAATATCAAATTATTATTTCTTGATGCATTATAAATAAAATGTGAGACGTGGTCAATAACCATGGGTTTCAAGGGAAATATGTCTATTGATTTTCACTCTTTCACTTCACAAATTATAACTTCACCAAATGGAAACTCACATCCCTTCTGGCATAACTTACACATTTGGGGCTACTGCTAGTTATGTTATTGAATGAATATAATCTCAAGACACTTCATTATTTAGAATTTTTTTAAAATTTCAAAGTAAATTTACTATGGTATTTTTGTAGCTTGTAAACCTTTGCTTGTGACATTTATTAAAATATTTTTTGTAATCTCTTATTTATTTAGGTGAATAAAATTCAAGATGAATATAAATATTCTTTAGTTTATTGCACATAATTATCACACGGATCTTTCTAAATTTTCACACAAGCAATTATGTAGAACTTGATTTGTATAGAATATGCCACTGACAGATTATTTTTAATTTCATTATGAAGGATTCCTCCATTTTCTATCTAAAACTTATACTTTGAAAATTCATTTTACCTTTTATGCTTTTTTGGAAACATCTTAGGTCACGTTAATCATTCAAAGATTACTATCAATTTTATACACACAATACTTTAAAAAATACATGTAACATTTACCTATTTGGGATGTAGTACTACTCTTAATTGAGCCCATGTGTAAGGATTTTTTCTAAAATAATAATACCTTTGAGAAATTAAATGCCTAAAATTAAATTAGTACTTGAAGTTAATGTTCAATATTTTTATGAGAGCAAATTTTATAAATATATGTGATTGCATGTAATAAACAAAATTCTTGCATGTGATATCAAGAGATCTAACATACACTTCTTAATTTTTTTATTTGTTCATTTCTAGGTGTAAAAAATGGGCTTGTGACCTCTTTTCAAAGTTACCAGTACTTAAGCACTAAAAAATATAACATACTTGTTGACATAAGTATATGGTAGTTCCAAATTGGCACAACAACAAATCATTGACTACATAGTAAAAAATTAGGCACAATTATCATTAGTACCAAGAAGGTTAGCATTCACCAATTCTATTGTTTACTAAGAGGAAGATGTATTGAAGTGTCTTGGGTCAAACCAAACTAAAAGATAAACAAAAATCAGGGCAACAACAATGTAAACCTAGTTTGTATAAATAAAGAGTAAACATGTACCACAAATGGAATGCATTTTCTCTATTTTTAAATATTTCTCCTCTTGGGACCTCTTTTCAATTTTTTTGCTACCAATTTTGTTACAATATACAACATACTTATCAACTAAAGAGTGGAGGTATAAAACATTGACAAGACTACATGGTCAAATCCCTTCTTGACTAAAAAAGAGTTATAATTTGCACATGAATTATGAGAATATTAAATAGAATACATTATCACCTTTCTATGAAAAATAGTAGTCAATTAAATTAAATTTCTTATACAAAAACCAAAATATTTGATAACATTACCTAGATTTCAAACATACATAACAGATAACTATGCTTAGTAGCAGCTAAATTTAGGATATACAAACCATTAATGTCTTCTCCCCAACCCAGATGTCATGTTTATTTCCATGCATAATCCAAAATTAAACACTATGTCCCTACTTATTTCAAAGTTAGGATTGTTTGATACCATCCATTAAAGGTTCTGGACCTGTTTGATCTTTTGTGGGAAAATATAGTGGGGTCATAATATTGTTGTAGAGAAAGTTCTGGCCATCTTATTATCAAATGGCCCTTATTAAAATGGTTTCCATATCTTCTTTATTTTATGTAAATACTCTAGTATTCATCATGGTGGTCATCAAGAATATGTATTTATAATTTCTTACAATGATTTAGAAGGGTTTAACTTCATGCATGTTCTCTCTAAGCATGTATGAAAGTATAAGAAAATATTTTTATAATAATAAAATCAAAGTTAATTTATCCATTTCCTACCATCATAAAAACTTGGTTAGGATGTTATGGGCATGTAATCTCTTGTAAGGTATGTAAAAATATAGATAACTTCTTTACTATTATTTTGACATGTTTATCAAAATGTTGACATTAGCCATATTGGTATATGTGATCCATTTAAAGTGATATTTGGCATTGAATTATCAACATGTTGTGGTTATTTAACTTTTTTTACTCTATGAATATTATGTGATTAACTTTACTTGTTTTTAAATAATTTACATGCATGCACACGCACACGCACGCACACACACACACACACACACACACACACACACACACACACACACACACACACACACACACACACACACACACACACACACACACACACACACACACACACACACACACACACACACACACACACACACACACACACACACACACACACACACACACACACACACAAACATGACTATATCTTAAAACATATTGAAGCCTAAAAAACTACCTTATCGATGCACTTAAATCCCATATCTGTGTTTGTATTGGTATTAGGGTCAACTACTTGTTATTTTGTAATGAAAACAAATACTCCACAAATTGTGCAGATGTTGTTTTGTCTTCGCTTCAAGATCTAGCTCTATGACTTATATAATTAATTAGAATCCTTATGCTCCTTACATAACAAATCAGAATCCTTAAAATTGAATAGACTCTAGAGGAAAATTTTGTATAATAAAATTTAAACAAGTTTGAATAAATATAAAAGTTAATGTGTGACTGTGAAAATTACTAATAATTTTACGTTATGTCATTACTCAACTTACAATTGTTTCTATATTCACTTTTGATAATTACTACCAACATGCCCTTATAGGTCCATGTGAGATGAAAATAAGCTTATGCAAAGATATATTGAGATGAACATATTTTAAATGATAAAATAATTCTCTATATTTTTTATGCTCCTCCCCATATTATTACATTAAGAATAAATTCAATAGAGATATATAAATTAAAATAATTTTTTAATTATATAATTTAATTGAAATATTTATTAGCTTAAATTTTATTTTTAAAATGTTTAATCTTTCAATTCTTAGCAATAGGACTCTTGACATTAAATAATGTCTTCTCAATCAAACACTTAAATTCATTCAATGCATATCCCATAGTGAGAATTTATTCTTGATTATGATTTATTTGCATATATATTAAGAGAACTCTTCTAGTTTGTTTTGATATGTATTCAAACTCGTGCAATGTAAGGCAAATATCCTTGATTAAGTAATATCTTTAGATTCATAAATATATTGTATAAGTAATTTTATAAAGCCTCACACACAATGACTATTGGTTAAAATTTATTATTAAATTATATGATTTTTTTATAGTTAGTTCATGTGCCATTTAAGATTAAATGTGAATTGGAAAAGTGGTAAACAAAAAAAATTTGTATTAATGTGTTTAATTTGTGGGAGAATAGAAATATAAATAATATGGTTATGCTGAACATTTTCCATATATGTCATTCCAAATCTTGTGAAAGTTAGGTTGAATAAGTTTTGAGTACTTTATTGGAATTTTGGGTACCTTGATTGAATATGGAAGTTAATGTGCACATGAAAATTATTAATAGGTTTATATTGTGCAATTAATTTAACCAACTTATAAGTTGTTTTTAGATTCACTTTTGATAATAATTAAGAGGAAAATTAAATTTAAAATGTTTTATTTAAAAATTAAAAAAATATGTTTATTTTAAATAAGCATGCAATTTTTATGTGTAATTCACATTTTAAACTGTTATTCATGAGGGTCATATGTTAAATATGGTCATATTTTAACATGTAAAATATGGTCTTATTTTAGCATGTAAAATAACCAATTCCATCTAAAGGCTTTGTGAATTTATTGAGATACCATGTTTCTTTCCTTGGTGTCTTCCCTTTGATTATGACTTGCAAAGACACTTGTGGCCCTATTCTAGTCTTTTTGACTTTCCATTGCAACAATACATTCTCATTCAACTCCCCTTGAAAATTCAAAGAAAAGTATTTTATAGAGGGTATAAATTTTCCTTTCTCAAGCAA
Source organism: Torreya grandis (assembly GCA_037957365.1). NCBI lineage: Eukaryota > Viridiplantae > Streptophyta > Pinopsida > Cupressales > Taxaceae > Torreya > Torreya grandis. The sequence continues at coordinate 1,389,845 of JARHVA010002952.1, read as the reverse complement.
CATGGATTGTTCATAAATATATAAGTTCTCACAATTTATTGTACATATTGGTTATTAATCCTAGGTGTCTAGATTAGGTGCCTTAATTTTTATCTTATTCAATAAGCTTTACATTCCCATAGGAATAGGAAGAGTCATTGGGAATGTGAAATGAATAATCTTGTTTAGTCTATTTATTATAATATTTGCTTCTCTTTTATTTGAATCATGAAATACAATTTTATTGTCATTCCATCAATATTATTTCCAGCATGTCATTGGTATCAGAGCCTGAGTATTTAATTTGTTTATTATATCTCCTTCATAGTTGTAGGGCCTGCATATAATATATTATCTTTCATTAATATTTTATTTTATAGATTATCAACATATAAATAATTTGGGGAGGTGTTTTGGTAGAATGAAGTGCAGTAGTAGTTTTTTTACCTTCATGGTGTTTGTGTGGAAGTCTTTTGCTCAACAACCTATCAAATCCTACTACAACTTGCCTGACATTGCTTATCAAACTGTAGGTGTATTGTCTCAATGAGATATCATTCCTTGAGTATGGTATTTCACCTGCCCTTGGTATCTACAAATTTATTTTGCATTTTTATGCCATGCTTTACTGAGTTAGAGTTTATTTTTTGCCCATATTTTGCCTACACCGTAATTCAAATTGGTTTCTTTTGGTATACTAGTTATTTCTCACTGCATTTCATTTCATGTTATCTATGTTTCATTACTATTTGCTATGGACACATCCTTGGCCATGTCTTCCATAGCCACAGTTCTGTGTTCCATTCAAACCTACACTTAGTTTTTCTGAGTGCCTGGAAATACATAGCCATGTGTAGCTGCCTAGAAGTTTCTATTTGGTTCAGATTTTTTAAAAAAAAAATCAATATTCAAGGAGGCCATATATTATCATTATATTTTAATATTGTAATCTCAAACATATAAAAATAATAGGATAAGGTATATGATTTTTTCATTAAAATCAAAATTTCATTCTTTTTTAAATGCTAAATTTCAAAAAAAAATAAATAAATAAAATAAAGCATTTAAATTTTAGTGCAATTTATCATTGAAATTGCCTTGAGTAAGCTACTCTATGCAAAAATTCAAAAACAACATCCAATTTTTTCAAATTTAATGATAAATAGAGGGAGCTACTCTTTTTACCCATTCATGTATGTTAAAAAACATAAATCCAAAAATCAAGGAAAATCAAGTATATTGATGTATATGGTTTTATTTTTAAGTTGATGTTAATGACAAAGTGAGTATTTTTTAATACCTTTGCATATATATAAAATGGGACCATTTTAGAGTGATAAGGAACCAATTGGGGTTAAACAAAAACTCAAAACCATGCATTCTATAAAATCCATATGGAAGAGGTACAATTCGACTCAAGCATCTAGCGCTTCCAGACTATAAACTTGAGAATGTTCTCTACCTTCCTTAATTAAAATGAAACTTTTTGTCCCTAGTGCTCATAAGGAAACAAGTCCATTTCATTCTATTGGATAATGGTGATGTCACAATTAGGATAAAAAGTGACAATGCAGTCATATTAACTGGATATGAGGAAGGGAAACTACTCAAATTAAATGGTGAGCCATTCAAGGAATTATGCTCATCTTGTAGAAGATGAAATGTCTCCAAACATGTTGTGTCATTATTGATTTGGGGACTCTCACTATAATATCATTCATGTATTACAAAAGAATGGTTTTATTGGCATGCCTACATTGACCAAAAAATCAGATGAGAAGTGTGAAGCTTGCATCTTGGCTAAACATGCAAATAACTTTTATTGAAGTCACAGTGGAAAGTAGATAGAAAAGTGTAGCTTATTCATTTAGACTTGTGTTCTCTTCCAATCCTCTATGTTTGTGGTCATAATTACTTCATGATATTCATTAATCACTACAATAGGATGACATGGATATACTTTCTAAAAAATAAATCAGAAGCCTTCGATACTTTCAAAAAGTTTCAAACAATGATTGAAAAAAAAGCACAAACCTATGTCAAGACACTTAGGACAAATAATGGTGGTGAATTCACATCAAATAAGTTTGAATCCTATCTTTATAAAAATGAGATCAAACACCATATCACATTTCCTCACATTTTACAACAAAATAGAGTATTTAAAAGAATCAACAAAACTGTGATGAATATGGTTTGTGCAATGTTGTATTTCAATGGGATAAATCTGCACTTTTGGGCCAATGCAGCAAAAATAATAGTATACCTTTGCAACATATCACCATCAATAACTCTTGAATCAAATATTTCATATGAGATGTGGTGTGGTCATCTCCCTTTAGTGTGACATCTTCATATTTTTAGATCCACTTGTTACACATTGATTCCAAAGGAGAAGAGAAACAAATTGGACCATAGGAGTCAAAAATACATCCATTTAGGATATTCTAATTCCTCTAAGTAATTCAAGCTATGCGATGAGAAAGAGAAGAAGTTTCTTGTCACAATAGAAGTTGTCTTTTGTGAAACTGCAAAGGACAAAGTACATATTGATCGATAGTTGAGTCGATTGGATAAATATGCCAAGTTTGATGTCTATAAAGAGAGTGATTTGAATGTTCCATATAATGAGTGGGAGACACAGATTTGGGAATCTATTGATTTTATATTATATCATATACATGAGCTTGAAACTCCTCCCAAAGGAGAGACTGAAACTTCGTTAGATATTGAATAAGGGATAATAGAACAGAGGGGACATAGTGAAGGAACTTTAGAGGATGAACCCAAAGTACCTACAACACTGAATAAATGCCTAAGTGGGCCCCTCAAACATTGAAATATGTGAGTCTTCATGAAGTTGGGAAAATAGGCAATCAAAGTGCACATGCAACCTCATCTCAACCAATAAAGTCTATTAATGAAATTTGAGACATGATTGGAAAACTCACATTAAATGATTCTCAAGAGGAACTCAATGTTGTGTTTGATTCAAAACCAACAAATTTCAAACAAGCTGAGAAGCTTGACTCTTGGAGAAAATCAATGAAATATGAGTATAATCCACTGGTGAAAAATGGGACTTGGAATCTAGTTGATCCACCATATGGTTGCAAATAGATTGGTTATAAGTGGGTCTATCACAAGAAATATAAGGTAGACAGCTCACTTGACAAGCACAAATCAAGGCTTGTCATAAATGGGTATGCTCAAAAGGAAGGAATTGACTACAATGAAACCTTTGCACCTATAGAAAAATGGACTATCGTTTAGACCATGTTGGCTCTAACAGCTCATAATGGATGGAAAGTTCACCAAATGGATGTCAAAACTACATTTATGAATGGAGACCTCAAGGAAACTATGTACATAACACAACTAGATGTTTTTATAGTGAAAGGACAAGAGCACAAGGTGTGTAAACTAGAAAAATCATTATATGGTTTGAAACAAGCCCCTCGAGCATGGTACGAAAACCTAGCTAAGCACCTTATGAATGTGAACTTACAACATTTTGAGTTTTAAGATGTAACTCTTTTCATCAAAATAGTTGATAAAATAGTTGTATTTGTGGTGGTGTATGTTGATGATTTACTAATCATAAGGAACAATGAATGGTGCACTGCAAAATTCAAATCAGAGTTGATGAAAAGCTTTGAAATGACTGATTTGGGTTATCTTCATTACTATTTGGTTATTGAAGTAATTCAGAAACCAAAGTATTTATTCATCACTCAATAGAAGTACATTGGTGACATTACAATAAAGTTCTAAATGGAAGATTATAAGCCTCTCATCACACCTATGGAACAGAATCTTAGATTGACATCTAAAGATTTAACAGATTTAGTTGATGTCACTAAATACAAATAACTCATTGGAATTCTAATTTACGTTACTACCACTCAACTAGATATATCATATGTAGTTGATGTCCTCTAAATAATCATGTAACAACCTAGGGAGAGTCATTGGGTAGCGGTAAAAAGGGTCCTTGGATATCTCAAAGGCACACAACATTTTAGGCTCAGATACTTAAGGGAAGGAGACTTCAAACTAGTTAGGTATTGATATTCTAGCTATGTTCGTGATCATGAAGATGGAAAGTCCACCTCAGGTTTTCTAATTAATTTGGGAATAATAGTTGTCAGTTGGAAATCTAAGAAGTATTCAGTGCAAAAAAATTCTTCAGTAGAATAAGAATATATGGCCGCTTCAAAGGCAACAAGAGAGGTCTTAGCTCATAAGGGTTCTTCCATATTTGTAAGATCCCTAAGTTTCATCAACACCTCTCATGGTTGAAAAAAAAAATTAATCCAATGGTAAATAATCCAGTCTTTCATGACTAAACTAAGCACATCAATACCAAATTTTATTTGATTCATCAGTATGTGAAAGATGGTAGTGTCAAGTTGCAACATTTCCTGACAGCAGAGCAACCAAAAAATAAACTAACATAAGCACTTGGACAAGAAAATTTTGAGAAGTTCAGATGAATTTTTGGTCTAACAAAGACCCCTATAGATTAAAGGGGTTTGTAATAATATTGTACATATTAGTTGTTAATCATAGGTGTCTAGCTTAGGTGTCTTATTTTTTGTCTTATTCAATAAGCTTTTCATTCCCGTAGGAATAGAAAGAGTCATTGGGAATGTGAAATGAATAGTCTTATTTAGTTTATTTATTTTAATGTTTGCTTTTTTTTTCTTTGAATCGTGAAATACAATTTCATTATCATTCTATCAACATTCTTTACGGCCTATCACTTGGCACATTCTAATGATTGTGCGGGGGTGTCTAGGGCATGGGCAGGATCAATATTTTATAAGTTACTTTCATTTTCAAGTAAGTGTCATTATTTTTGCA